>VZTO01019462.1:0-11706 GCA_013400615.1 Syrrhaptes paradoxus
TCAACATATGTAAATATTATAAATCAATAACTGATCAAAGTTGAATTTGAAGTCACTTTAGATTGAGCATAAACTATTTTTCTTTCACCACTCAATGTTTTTTTGATGCAACAAAGAAGATTTAGATCTAGGATCTGCAGTAATCCTGGGTTGGAAGTGGGTAGATAATTTACCATGCCTGTGTCACAAGTGAAGTCATTAACAGGTGGACAGGTCAGTTTAAAACTGTCAAATAGGAACCCTGGCCCTGAGTAGCTGATTTATATATTTATTTCATTTTATTATTTAGTATTGGATTTATGCTTCTAAATGAAGAGTTTGGACTTATTACTGAGTTATGGCCTTTATGTACTTTTACTGCATTTAAAAATAAATTTATTGAGTCAAAAAAAATCTTACTGATTTTTACCTAATTTACCTAATATAAGCTAAGTATAAATTTAATCCCATTGCTTTCAGCATAAATTAGCTGATCTGTGTAGGTAATTTTGAAGATTCTGACAGATGATCATCAGCATAACTTATCTTTTTCTGTTGAAACTGAGTTTGCAACTTAACCAATGTGTTATATTTTGCAGTATATTACATTGTTTTAAAATTTTTTTTCTTTGGATTTACAAGTCTACTTTAAAACTTTAAATGCACTTTAAAAACATTTACCTAAAACCTGAAGATAAAAAAATATGGTGTTTTTCCTTCCCTATCAGCACCTCATTCCAAATACAGTGCCAAAAAAGACCATAAAGAGCTATACGAAATCATTACTGTTGGCAAGTTCTAGGCCAGGGAAACACACAGTTATTTGCGTAGGTGAAGGGAGGAACAGGAACTACACATTTGATCTTAAGTAACTTCCTTAGTTTCTCTAATTTAGGGCAACTTCGAGTCTTGTAGAAGTTCAGGAAGATGTTTGACAGCACATAATTCCTGAGGTATAATAAAATAAGGTATATGTGCATGTTATCTTTACAAAGAGTAATACAGATAACGTGCAGCCGAGGAACATCATTAATAAATCTATTGTCTGGATGGAGCTCTACGGTATCTAAACAGATATGTCACTAAACTTTTGTACAGTGATGTGGGGTTTCTGTATACATGTAAATTAGTATGAATTCCTTTCTATCTTGAAGTATTGGACAGGAGCGATTTGCTACTTGGCTTTGTTTGTTTGTTTTAAAAAAGGATTCATATGTTGCTTGAAACAAAAAGAGCTCTGAATGGTACTGGGGTTTATGAATGAATAATGGTCATCTTCTCCCCCTGCCCCATTTTTAGGTTAGTTTATCCTATACATATGAGACGAAAGATGCCCTGTGTTTAGTATTAACCATAATGAATGGAGGGGATTTGAAGTTTCACATATATAACATGGGAAATCCTGGCTTTGATGAAGAAAGGGCTATTTTCTATGCTGCAGAACTGTGCTGTGGTCTGGAGGATTTGCAGAAGGAGAGAATTGTTTACAGGTCAGTGTCATCTACAGTCACTCATACCTTGAATTTTCTATGTTCAGCATTGAATTTATTAATTGTTTTCCACTGAAACATGTTTATACTTCAATTTCATAGTAAAAAAAGCAAAAAAAATTAGTTGTCCTTTGCATGCCACATCCTTCGGAATGAGTGATCTTATTTGTCTTCTTACTGTTAATTTAGGTCTAGGTACTTGCTGTATTCTAAAACATTATAAAGTTGATTCAAAGTTTGTAAAATGATAGTAAATTATGAGTTAGAAAGCAAATTAATTAGTAATTCAGGTAAATACATTGTAGGAACATGGGATTGTATTCCTGCCCACTCTAAAGTAGAAGTATGCAGAAGGCTATAGAAGTCCCTTGCTGCTTTGCTCGTTATGCCCAAGAGGGTAAAAATCAGTTATAATCCATATTGCCCTCGTTCTTCTCTTTTTATTTCAAGTTTCTCCAATAAACACTTTATTGCTTTTGCATTAAACTGTCAGAAGCCTCATGCATTGTAATTGAGATTGTATGATCTTACTGTTCTTTTCTGGCTCTGTACATGCATCATTTGATCCCTGGCAGCCATTATTATTATGGAATAAGGAAACCAAACTTGGAAGTGGACCAAGAGCACTATTTTTATATTTCTGGTGTGTACCACCAAGTATCACTTGAAGATTTAAAGTATAGTCTTGCATAACTTTAATGTAATGAGTCTTAGTCTTTTCCCTCCCCAATATGGAGGACTGACATACACAGAGCAGAAAGTTGCAGAACCACGGAGTACATCAGGCTTATGCTAGATGTTGCATTTGGTTCCCTAAAAAAATTGGCCAATCTTGTCATGTTGCGCAGTGTGTTTTGGAATGCGTGTAGGAGGGAAGCAAGGATGAATGGGTTTGCTCATCATTCTCATGTGGATCAGCTACAAGTAGGTCATTTCAGGTTGCCCAAGTGAAAACAAAACTGACTGTTTAGCATACAAAACAAAACCAACAAAAAAGCTCCACAGCCCTTGTGTTTAAGCCCAACTTGTTAGCTATTTGGCTACGAGAAGACCTTCAAACACATATGTCAAATCCTAGTGTTCTATATCTGTAATTCCAGATCTTGGAGTGGTTGTGGTTTCTTCTGGAGCAGTCTTGGTGTCTAGATCTCTGTCCTGTTCTGCGCTATTATGTAATCAGTTTCCAGTTATTACGAATTTGCATGGCAAATTTATGAGCAAGGAAAAAAGTAGTTTCACAACCAACTCTGAATAAAATTGTGTCTTAATTAAAATAATGGGAATTAATTTTAGTCCTTTGTTCATAACAAAATGAAGGACCAAGAGACAGTTACCTATACATGTGTTAATAACTGAATAATTTGTATGCTTGGAGGAAAAGAAGGACTTAAATTTAATCCTAATACCTGAAGGTATTATGTAATCAATTCAGTATAGGACATAGTAAAGGAGTTCCTGCCCAGTTTGTAAACAGATGAAAAGAGACTGTAATTATGCCATGTCAACTCAACTACACTGAGTACAAAAACTAGAAAATATTTGGATAATTTTACACTCTATAGAATCACTTTCAGCCCTGCTCTTTTTAATATTGAATGACCAACTTCTGTAAAACAAAATCTTGTTTCTTCTCTTTGCTAGTGGTAGTTGTTTTTTCCTGATGGTCTTGATTTGTTTTTTCCATATATTTCTTTTTGTATCGTGCATTTAAGAACGTAGTTGTAAATTTTACCGTTTTAAAGTCAAGAAGCCAAAAGAGGGGGTTATGGAAGTCTTCAGAATGTCACCAGTTACGGTGATATGTTACATTATTACAGAGGGCTTTAAACATAAGTTGCCAGGGGAGGGGAACCTCAATCCATCCCACTCCTACCAGTTTGATGCCAGTGCCAGAAATAGATACCCAGAGCCTGGAGAAGGATCACAGGTCAGCAGGAGAGAACCTGAAGAGCAGCACAAAGGAATTACAGCCAGTAAGTCAACCTCATCAGGGGCCCAACTGCCTCTATGCAAACCCACAACAAGAGTCAGAGACATACACATGCCTGCAGGGCTATGATGTTAATGGCATCACTGAGACTGCTGGGATGGTTCCTATGACTGGAGGATTGGAATGGAGGGATACAGGCTCTTTAGGAAGGACAGGCAGGGGAGACAGAGAGGGGGGTCACCCTCTATGTCAGTGATCAGCTGGAGTGCATGGAGCTCCACCTGGGGATGGATGAGGAGCTGATCAAGAGCCTATGGGTCAGGATTAAAGGGAGAGCAGGGAGAGGTGACACTATAGTGGGGGACTGCTACAGGCCACCTGACCAGGAAGACTGAGCGGATGAGGCTCTCCATAGACAGATAGGAGCAGCCTCATGTTCACAAGCCCTGGTCCTCACGGCTGACTTCAACCACCCTGATATCTGTTGGAGGGACAACACAGAACAGCCTAAGCAAGCAAGGAGGTTGCTTCATTAAGGGCAAATTGGGCCTGACAAATTTGGTGGCTTTCTACAACTGGGTCACAGTGCTGGTGGATAAGGGAAGAGAAACTGACATCATCTAACCTGGACTTGTGCAAAGTCTTTGATACTGTCCTGCATGATATCCTTGTCTCTAAACTGGAGAGACATGGATTTGATGGGTGGACCACACAGTGGGTAAGGAACTGGCTGGATGGTCACATTCAAAGAGTTGTGGTCAATGGCTCAGTGTCCCAGTGGAGACCAGTGACGAGCGGCATTCTGTAGGGGTTGGTTCGGGGATGGACACGGTTTAACATCTTTGTTACGGACACAGACAGTGGGAGTGAGTGCACCCTCAGCAAGTTTGCCGATGACATGAAGCTGCATGGTGCGGTTGACAGTCTGGAGGGAAAAGATGCCACCCAGAGGGACCTCAGAACACTCCTTCTGAGCTTGGCTTTCAGCTCAAGTAGCCTGTTAACCAGTGCAGGATTGGTGTCTGTGTATTCCAACAGAAACTGTGACTTTGGCCTCTGTCACCATGGAGGAAGGGAGGAGAGAGAAGGCTAATACCCCAACGCTAGCATCCCAGAGTGAGAATTTATACCTAAATGCTTCCAAAAGCTGAGCTCTTCATGAACTACTAGGCCTAGAAACTAATAGCATTAAAGACATGGAATTTTGGCTAGAAACGAGTTTTAGTCTTGACCAACCAAAATAATGTCATAACAGCTTCTATTAAGCACCAGATGTTGCTAGTACGGATTAGGTTTTAGGTTAGGCTTTAAATGGCCTTCTTGGAGATGGAACACTTTGAGTTAACCTGAGCATATATTATGTGCTTTGAAATAGATGTGTTTCTACCTGAAGCTTGAGCTCAATTTTCTTTTTTGATACTGGTGTGGAGTTTTTTTGTTTTTTTACTCTAATCTCTCCTGATTTTTCTGGTATTGTAAGCTCGTATCCAACGTCAAAAGATTAACGTTATAGGGACTGTCTAGACTTAAAAGTATTAGAAGCAAAGTATCTTGCTGACTTCTTTATACACTTAATCTTATGAAATAATGAAACTTTTAACATGAATACACATACTTCAGAGTATCAGTTTCTCAATATTTATGGAAAATAAAGCATACAGATTTCTCAGTTGAACGTGTGTGTGTGTATTTCTCTGTCATTTTGAATGTAAATTCTAGAGTTGTTCTCCTTAAAATTGCTTTTTTCACATTATTCAGTCTTTTCTGCTTGTATATGTACCTTTAGCCAAGTACCGATTTTGATTTTTGCTTTTCTGTTTCTGACCTTGTATTTTTGGTGGAATAAGTGTTTTGCAGTCCACATACTTTCTGATGCATATCACAATTACATGTATAATACACATTATATATTTTATACATATATTCCATATATATCCGTATTTTATATATTTAAAAATATGTATTTTTTTTTAGTAGAATTTTCTAGAGGATAAATCTAGAAGTAACCTGTGAACAGCTTCTGATTCAGCTTCAGTGACTCTGCAAATTTTCCTTGAGTGGGGGGGAGATGCAAATATCCTACTGAGTTTCTTCTTTTGTTATTAAAGTAAAAATGTACAAGAAGATGCCTATAAAATTGCAACACTGAATTATTTGCCTCTTTTACTGGGTCTTGGCTAGCATTTAATAGCAAAAAATGTTCATGTGAAAAGTATCAGAGACTCTTAGAAAGTCAATTGCAAAGAATCCTGACTAGATACAAGTGTCTAGTAAGCTTTAGAAGCTGCAAGTCCAAATGAAAGGAATGGAGTCTGAAAATATTATATTAAGCCTATGCTTAGTCTGGGGAATATTACTCTCTGTTGATATTCTGAGACCCTGGGGTGGAATATAGCACTGAACTGCAGCAAGCACTGGTGTGTTTTACCATTGTGTAGTTGTATGGCTGATACTCTTGGGAGAAGTCTTTCACTTAGGAGCACAAATTTGGATGTAAGTTGGTGGTTTTTCATATCAGGATTTTACTATTGTGTAGAGAAAGTTTCTCATCTGTGAAATATGAGTTGCTGCTGTTAATATAAATGGGTTAGAGAGTTGGGAAATGGATCTTGAGTTCTGTGGTTAAACTGAAATGGTTGATATGGTATTATAGGTCCTCAACTTGACACCTTTTTTTGTACATAGGTGGAAACTGGAAAAACTGCTTTAATCAGAACCAAGAAGTCTTATGTTGCCTCAGTTGCACTTGATGATGGCTAATAATTTTGCCTTTGTATAATTCACATTTCTATTCTATTTGTAGAGACTTGAAGCCTGAGAATATACTCCTTGATGACTGTGGTAAGTAAAAATTAAAATTAGTGTTGAAATCGGGAATTACAAACTAATTAATACTGTGCTAGAAATGAAATGAATGTCTTCATAATAAAAGGGATTTGACTGACAAATGTTAACTTTAATTAGTAAAGGAAAAAGTGCCTTTACTTTCTAAAAAGTAGGGGAAAATACTGTGTCTTTGGTGGACGACGACGATAATGATGTTTTGAGGGGTCAGTATCACATCTTAAAATGGCTGCTTTTCCTCTTTTGCTCCTCCTTCTCCCCCTTCTCCTCGATTTAAGATGGGTAAAACTTTTATATGGATTTGTTCTCTGTTTATCTTTTCTTTGACTGTGGAAACATGATTTGTTAGATGTGGAGCCAGAATTTTACTTAGTAAACTATAATGTTTAAGCAATAAAGACAAAAAAAAAATCTGAAGCATCTGTTTCAACATTTCAACTAAAACAGGTCTGAAAGTCACTGTTGTATATGTGGCTGGAAGGAATCAAGAAAGTACAAACAATATGAAGAAATGTGTGTATTTTTTGTTTTTCAAAAGCCAAATTAATTTTCTTTAATTACTTTGTGTGAAATGTATCAGAATCTTTTTAGTTCATTGTAGAACATGTGCAGCTGCTTCTAAGCTGTGGATGAATATTACCTGCTTATTCTTGTAATTGCTGAGTATTGTAGTTAAAGAAAAATGGGGTTTGAAGTCCTTAGCATAATATTTTTTTAGAGTCAACATGTTCTGACTGATAAATTTTGAAAAAGGTGATGTTTGGGAGAAGTCAGTTTCCAAGAGCTAAAGCTCTGCTAGACATGCTAGACATCAAATGCATTCTTTAATTTTTCTCTCCAGCAATGTCTTGTAAAAGCAGAAGGCTTCTTTGAGGAAAAACATAGCCATGCAGGACTGCACTAGAATGCTTGCTTTCTGCCAGGAATATTCTGATCTTGTTCCAGAGAGCAGAGGGGACTAATTAGAAAATCGCTTCAGGAGCTCAGATCCTGCACTCAAAGAAGGGGTTCATCAGATGTCAGAAAACAGAAGAGCATCTGAATGCATTTAAAATAGCATTTGCTGCTCAAGAGCATTCAGTTATTTCCAACCAGTATATAGAGCAGCACTTGACTTTCTCCACTCTCCATACCCCTTGATTATCTGTCACATGTAAATAAGAAATTAATATGCTATTAAATAACACTGATGCTGTAGAGCTTTTTGAGTGACACAGAATATATGCATAAAGGACACTACCCAGAGAGGTGATGGAGTGTCTACTCTAGGAGGCTTTCTAGACAAGAATTTAAATAGCCTTGAACACTTTGTGCTGATTGCTTGCTGGGAAGGTTGTACTAGAGACCTCCTGAAGTCCCTTCCAGCCTGAATTAATCTGTGAATTTGTGATGTTTCTGTAAATGACTTTGTCCCTGTCCTTATATCCAATATTAGAAGTAAGTGTGGTTTTTGGTTTGTTTTGTTTTTTCCCCCCTGAATCTTTCTACTACAGATGACTGGCAATTTTCTGTTTTAAAATTGAGTTGAAAATTAAATTCTAAGTAGGTTATGGCCAGGCTACTTTTCTTTTGGGGTGGAAGTGGGGGTAGTAATTCCAATTACTTGTACGTAACATTATTAGGATACTTTGTTAGAGGAAAACCTGATGTCTCAATATAAACTACAGTTTTCTCATATTTGGAATAAAAGGAGTAAATGCTGATGTGTCATTAGGAAGTCTGAAAAGCTAAGTCTTTGTAGCGAGGTTACAGAATGGAAAAATACAAATGTAATGCATAGATACAGGATTTTAAATAAGCAGTCATAATTTCTATTCTTCCTACAGTAGCAACCTATGCCAAAGCTAGGAATTAGAGTACTTAACAGCAAATTTTTTTGTATGACCTTCATGAAATCAGTTAGATCTGTGCCTCTCTTCCTTTACATATTTAAGGAGGGTTGAATAATGATAAATCACTCCTTTCTAGTTAAGTTAGATAAACTTAGTGATATAAATATAAGAATATTTTGATGGTTTGGGGTGATTTTTTGATGAGGTGTGCTACAGAATTTTTTTGTTTTAAGAATGATGATATTTTATTATTTGCTGACTATGTATAATTTATTTTAATATAAATAGGGCATATCAGAATTTCAGATCTTGGATTAGCTGTGCAGATTCCAGAAGGAGAAATGGTCCGAGGACGAGTTGGGACTGTTGGCTACATGGGTATGTAAAATATCCTTTGCTAGTTATGTTTTACCAGGAAAATTACTTCTGTGAATATACAACAGGAAAATTGCTTCTGTGAATATTCAGATGACTTGTCCAAAGAACTATCTTGGTTCTGGCTTAGTTGCTACACATTTTATGTGAAGAAAGGTTACAATATGCGGTGGTAGATGTTAGTAGTCAATTATAAGCTTACTGATAACCTTGAAAACTTAACTGTGGAAATTCTAGCTTTAGGTAGAGCTTCAAGAGAGCACCAATTATTTTTTTCTGAGGTTCAAAGAGATTTTGGCTCACAGGCAAGCAGATGAATTAATATGGCAACACATTTCTTTCTGTGCTTTGGAAAAACTTCATTCTTAATTTGCAAACAGTACTGATCTTAAGTGTTAAAGAACTTAAGTGCTTCTCTTGGATATAAACAGAGTCCTTGCTGTAGCAATTAACATTTCTTCAAAGTACAGAGAAGTTACACAAAGATCTTGCACAGAACCAAAAGGGCTTTATCAATATTTAATTAGCTAATTTAAAGTGAATTGTCATGGGGATTTCTTTATTTTTGTTTTGTAGCTCCAGAAGTGCTCAAAAACGAAAAGTACACATTCAGCCCCGATTGGTGGGGCCTTGGGTGCTTGATTTATGAAATGATTGAAGGACAGTCTCCATTCAGGAAGCATAAGGAAAGGGTCAAACGGGATGAAATTGACCGGAGAGTAAAGGAAGACCAGGAAATATACTCAGACAAGTTCTCAGAGGAGGCAAAATCCATCTGCAGGATGGTGGGTGAAGAGACGTAGAGGTTTGAAAATTAAATTTCTAATCCTTCTTAAGAGACAAACTATTTTAACGTCTTCTATTGAAAAGTTTTCAAAGCTGGAGTTCTTAAATCTTTCTTTGGTTTAGATGGAAGTTTGTGATTGTCTATGAATTGTTCAGTTATCAAACTTTGAGAATTCAGAGATTTTCAAGATGAAGGAAGGCTGCATAAATTGATTTTCCAGCATGTGAATGAAAAGGCCCAGTGCTCCTTGGACCACATGTAATTATAGATGGAGTACAATAGCATTCTCAACTTTGATACTGTACAGGGAGAAATGGCAGAGTAGTATACTAGTTTCCTTGCCTAAAAGAGTCTGTATGAGACAACAGCTTTTTTTTTATCTTTCATGTTCTTAAATTCAACAAGAAGCACGTCTGTACAGAAATCTTCAAAAGTTTTATTTACTGGTTTATGCAAAATATGTGCATTACTTAAGTCCATTGGAAAAAAAGTAAGTGTGCATTTCCTGAAAGTAAAGTCTGCTGCAAAGTCAGTACTGGAAAATCTGTTCAGCATGGCATCAATTAAAGTATTTTTATCTAACTTTGTGTATAATCTTCAAATGGTCTGCTTTCAGGGATTCTTCTGTCTACTGAAAATCTTTTTGTAGATTTCCAATTCCTTTTGATACAATGATAAATTTCATCTAGTAAAAGGCCAAGTAACTTATTGAAAGACTTTGTATATATATATTTTTTTTTTAATTGTGGGATTATTTCACTGGAACAGCCTTTTTTTCCGTATCTTTGTAGTTACTCGCTAAAAATCCAGGGGAACGACTGGGTTGTACTGAAGATGGAGCTGCTATTGTAAAGCAACATCCTATTTTCAAGAATATTAACTTCAAGAGGCTGGAAGCTAACATGTTAGAACCTCCATTCTTGCCAGATGTAAGTAGGTGAGACAGATTTGATTAGTATCTAAAAAGGCAAGAACTGTCATAATTCCATGTCAGCAATTATGTAAGCTCCAGAGAAACCTTTAAAGTTAGTTAACTTAGCTACAATGGCATTCACCTGCCATTGATGGCTAGTTGTTTTGTGGCATCTCACCTGAGATCACAAAACAATTTACAGTAGTGTTATTCCTCTAGGGAGCTTTGTAGCTGATTTCTTAGCCCTTAAAAGTCTACTTCCCTAGCTCAGATGCTGAAGAAATGAAGATTAGTTTTGAAGAAATTACTTTGGAGTTGAAAGGAAGGTGACAGAAGATGAGTGAATTATGACAACCATTAAGAAATCCTGAGAAGCTGCATGCCTTTTCTGGTTTTCTTATTTCTTTTCTGTTATACCACCAAAAAAAACAACAGAAAAACCCCAGAACCAAAGCCCAAAACCTTAATGAAGCAATCTTGTATTGTACTGCAGCCACGTGCCGTATATTGTAAAGATGTCCTGGACATAGAGCAGTTCTCAACAGTTAAAGGAGTGAACCTGGATACAACAGATGATGACTTCTATTCCAAATTTGTTACGGGTTGTGTCTCAATCCCTTGGCAAAACGAGGTATTGTTTGTTTCATAAAAGATTATTTTCTTTAGCACAGCAAATAGGATATAATGGAAGTAATATAATTATAGTATTAACTTTCTCTGTGAGATGTAAAGAAGTTTCTGCTTTAAAATTCTTTGCTGAGAGACTTCACAAAGTCTCTTTAAAAAACTTTTTTTTTTCTCAAAACGTAAACAACTTGCTAAAAACCTATGGTAAATTTGCATAAATAGAATCTGGCATCTTGTCATTGGATACAGCCTACAGAACACTATTTAGCATCAGTGTGGCCGCATTTTCCTTGTTCTTCTATCACATTACTCAATATTGCTGCATAGAAGGAGAGAATTCTGTTCAAAGTATTCAAAAGCAAATAGGTGCAGTGCAAGCTGTTTGTGTATCATGCCTGTGTATCAATAGAGTATCTCAGTGACATAGTAATACAGAAGTGCAGATTCACCTTTTCAAAACAAACAATTCAACATCAGTTGAGTCAGACTTTCTCTTAAAGCTTTTTCATCTAGTGATGAGTATTGTAGTATTCTGCATAGAATGCTAGAATTTTGCTACCTCTGTGTGCAGTTCATTGTTCAGGAAATTCATGTATTATTATTTCAGGAAGAGCACACAGTAACGTTTATTTAAAATTGTAGTTTTGTTACGAATGCCTTCCCCCCATTATAAGAAGTTCCTAACTTTTTGAAATTAGTATTGTCTTGAATTCTACTAGTATCATACTTCCCCAGTGTAATTTTTTTATTAAAGCTTGACCACAAAAGATGAGCAATTTCTGAGCAAGTCAAGAAAAAAGTACATTCCCTTTTGTTTCCCTTTTGCTTTTTTTGCATTACACTAAGGAGATTTGAAAGGTGTCATTCGACACAGAAAATCTTCATTAAAAATGAACCTGACGCTGCTGGAGAAATAAATATTTCCTGTG
>VZTO01019464.1:0-53598 GCA_013400615.1 Syrrhaptes paradoxus
AAACCATTCTGTGATTTTATGTTGTGTTCATAAATATTCATCTGAATAGCATCAGCCTATTGCCCACATTAACTGTTACAATGCTTGGGATGAACCAGGCATGGCTCACCAGCCAAAGGAAATACTTTGGGATGCAGGGGGGTGCTGGTGGTGGGGTGGAGAAGTGATAGTCAAAGCTGTCAAATGCCAGAAATGCTCCCCTGCCCATCCTTATCCCCCTGTAATTTTCACCCTACTATGTAACACAATATTTAATACCACAAAACCACACTATAGTTTGAAAAAGACAGACTGATACTTGACTGCAACGTGTCATTTTCATAGTTATAACCCTACAAAAAACTACAGTCATTTTAGTGCTATGTAGGGATTAGGGATAAGCAGCAGTCTTGAATCTGTTCTGACAACTAAAGGTGAGTTTTCACATTACAACTACACCTTGCCATGAAACACAGGATTGTAGCAGAAGGCATATAAACTGGCATTTGCACAGCACTTAAATGAACACATGAATTACAAAACAAGCTCAATTGTGTAAAAGTTCCATAATAAAAACCCCACCAAAAATAAACTACTTAAGAGCAAAAGAGATTTGGGGGTGGAGGAATGTGAGTCTGTAGAATGACTAAAAATGAGAAAGTGATTTTAAAAACATGGAAACAGAAAAGCTGTTCCAATGAGTAATAAATACTAAATTTCCACCTCAGGTTGTTTTGCATTTTGGGAATCACTGAAAGAAACTGAATGGGGAACTGCCTCAGCTTTAACTTGAGTTATAAATGTGGAAACACAAAACTCTAAATAAGTTTATATGGGAAGAAATAGAATTTAATTACTCTAGACTGTAAAGATACTAAAATGAGCATGGAGTTTGAATAACTTTAGTGAATTATAAAAAAATAAAAATCAATTGCAGAAAAGCAAGTATAAAAATATTCTCACTCTAGGCACAAAAAACCCCCTGTAAAACGAATTAAAGCATGAAATCAAAATTCAAAAGACTGAAGAAACATATCTTTATCCAGGTGAAGAAAGAGAAGGAAATAATTCTGAAGAAGTGTCTGTATAAAATCTGTAACAAGAGAGAGACTGTGAAAACTAAATACAGGCTAAGTAAAAGGAATCAGTGTTTACCCTCTCCCTCCCCCAAACCAAAACAGAGATACCCAGGGAAGATATAGGTAATTGATTCTGCTGAAGAATTATTTTGTCATCAATCTGCAATTAAACTCGCACTGCCCTGAGATCCAGATAAGAAGGAACAGTGAAATAAATGTTATCTGAGAACTCTCTCACAAACCCATTCTCAGCAGTGTTAAAGGGTCACTGGTAATACTCAGAGATCATAAAAAAGGTGCAGCAGCTCACCTGCAACCCTCGGGATCCACGGCTTTGTCTGCATAGCTCCTTCCTTATCTTGTTTCTACCAAAATCATGGTATGTTCACAATCAAGAAGTTTATCAGAATGACATTTCTCCTTCCTCAAGCCAATACATTTAATAGAAATTAAGAAATTCTTAGATTTCTTAAGTTATAAATAATACCTTGACAGAGAGCATATGCTCATGTAAATGCTGCTTCAAGATGCCTGGCTCTAGAAGCAGTCAGAAGTCAGCACATGTGCACCAAAAGCACTCCATTCACACCCAAACTGGGCCCTAATTTCTCCTGGGAAGACCCATGTAATACACTGGGAAAAGCTCTGCTCTTCCCCTGACCATTCACTCCATCTGTCCTCTTCCTCCTAAAACCCACGCCGTAGCGTGCTGCAGAACGCGCACCACACGCATCAGGGAGCCTCTGCATCTCACCAAAGCTCTGGGCTGAGCCAAAGGAGGCAGCTCTCCTGAGGTTCAGCATCCTTTCATCACCGAAGAGGATGAGTGAGTCCATGCAGGAGACATTTCTACAGCCAGGAGCTGATGAAGCAGTGTCTGAACATGCTTCCTAGGCTGTGAGACCAACTGGAAAATATTTATCCAAATAGGTTTGCCTTCCCCCCCCCCCCCCCTTTTCTTTTTTAATCTCACTTCCTTCTTCAAGTTGACAAAAAACCAATCGATCCTCTTTTGGGAGCTAACCATTTCCTGAAGAAGGGAACTGTTCTTCCCTAGGCAATCAGTAGCAAACTCCACCAATGGCTACACAAACCCACGCAGATGACCCAGCTTATGCAATTCTGGTGCAGAGATGAAGCAAAACACAAGAGGCCAGACAAAGTTGGAAGGAAGACAATCTTTTAAAAAGTTGATAATCTGCAAGTGTGTCAGATGAAAGTGGAAATACTTTTAATGAAGTGAGCTGGGGGAAGTAAAGTGATTGTCTCCTTGGGCAGAAGAGACAGAAGGCATGCCGCCAGGTTCTCCCGGCTGAACTCCAAAGTATGCCTCTCCCACTGGGTATTTAACAACACAGAAAAGGTCTTCTTGGGTTTGGGTCATAGCAACAAAAATTTCTGTCCAAACAGACATCTCCCAGGAAACTTTTGATCAAGATCTTCAAGTAAAACTGTTTGCATACATTGGAGAAACCCCATGTCTCACACCATCTCTTGGCTAGCTAAGTGTCTGGGCAGACCACAGACTCCAGCTGCCTGAGGATTCCCAAATTCTGCCTCTCTTGGAGTAGAAAACAGGATCCCTGAACATTTGATCACTTCTGAGCATCCAGACTGCAGCTGAGAACATGACAAACTAGTCATACTTCTCTTACCCCTTTTGTCTTCCAGTTGCCTCCCTCAAACCTACAATTTAAACGCCAGAAGCGCACAGTCCCTGCCCCTGGTTTATCAGGTCTCAGCCTACAACACAGTGTGGGGCAGGAGAATCTACCCAGAAGCTCCAGCTAACTCTGGCAAGAGCAGCTCTTCTTTAAGGAAAAAGAGAATCAGTGACAAGCAATTAGTTGTCTTATGACTATATATGCCACCCAGCAGCACGTCTTGCAGGGTGAACTAGTTCTCTTGAAAGTAAGCAGTTCTCCGTTTGAAGAGCAGAGTCTGAACCTTTGAGAAGGCAAGGGGTGAACAGGAACTCCACGGACATGTCCATCCCACCAAAAGCTCTGTGGTCCATGACAGCACCTCAAGCAAGACCTGGCTGTTTCGGGAGATTTTGTGGGTGACTGCATCAACCTGGTTTCCCCAAACACCTTCCCAGCTATAACCTCCTCCCTCGAGAGAGTTTGACTTTTAATCTAGAGCCCTATTGTTTTTCTCTCAGTTTCTCAACTGTGACTCTTGACAAAACCAGTTCTGGCAGGCTCACGCAGAGGTTTGTCCAACCCCAAAGAGCCAAAAGGCTCTATCATTGTCCCATAACTGACATGAAGTATTTACCAAGTGGTGGCTTCTCACAAATAATCCTTTTCCTCTGTTTACTTTTCATGCTAATAAAAGCAAAGCATCCCAATAACCTAGTCAACCAACAATACTTACGAATTACAAGAGAACCATTCGGTATCAAAGTCCACCAGAACAGAGGGAACAAGAGGAACTACAGCATGCTCTGCCCTTCATACGCTGTAAGATTTTAATCCAAAACGCTTATATCACACAGAATACCTTCCCAGTATAGCTGTCCCAAGCAGTCTGCAATAGTAATTCAGTCTCCCAGGTCTCAACAACAGTGGGAGCCTGCAGCAGAAATCTTTGTTTCTAATGCGAATGACTAGCGAGGAGAGAAAAAAAACAAAACCAACCAACCCCTAACAAGAAGCCTTCAAAAGAAAAAAAAAAAAAAAAACAAACTGAAAAAGTAGCTCTGTTCCCTTTCCCCCCCCCTCATGTATTCCAGGCAATATAACAAGCATCATCAAGCCAAATTCCAATTGAGAAAGGTCTCGGAGGAACACAAATCAGTGACTGTATGTAATCAGGGTTGAACAAAGAACTCCTCAGTTATTTCTTCTTTTTGGACATTTTTTTTTAAATTTTAAACCAATGTGACTGCTTCTAGTAGCGAACATCAGCCTGAAAGGGATATCTCACTGTGACTGAGACTGAATACCCCAGCAGACAGCGTATATTCTTCTTTCACTACTACTATTACTACTAAGCCGAGGTTTTTTTGAATACCGATGATTTGTCCAGCAGTCTCAACTGAATCCAGATGTTATCAAGCTTTTAATACGATAATCTGGAGGACTCTGGAAAGTGCTGAGGTTTTGGGGAAAAGGAAGGTTTAATTTTGTTCTTATTAGAAATTTAAACTTTTTTTTTTTCCTCCCTAGAGCATCATCCGTTGCTTGTTTCAGGCTGGGGAGCCCACTAGAAGGTTACAGGAGAGACCAAGAGAACAAAGCAAATTTCTCCCCTTTCCCCTCCTCCTTGCTTTAGGAGTGTTGTTATCAGTAGGACAGATTTAAATGAAATCTCAGGCTGGCATCTTGCTGACCTTAATCCCAGCTGGCTAAACCTTTGCAACATTGCTGTCCTTGGCACCTACCAGCGAGCAAACATCAATTTGGCTGGTTGATTACAAAACGGTGAATCTGGTATGAGGAACTAGATCCGCTCCACTGTCCCGAACACTGTTTAAAAAACAGCTTTATTCCTCTCTCTCCCTAATATTTAATTTACAGTAGCAGGCTTGAGAACTCAGTCAGGGCACTACAACCCTGTAGAGGCTAGGGTGCTTGCCAGGACTGCATACACCACACTCATGGTGCATTTGAGTGCAAAATGCTGCTGCTTCTACCAGATAATCCTTGTTTTAAAGGGAGCTTTAAGTTTTTAAGCACACACAAAAACATCTCACACCACTTCCTCATTCAAGAAAAACCCTCTTTCAGTTGCCTTTTTAAAATTAAGGTAGAATATCAGAGTCACCAATGTGATGTTACTAAAACTAAGTCAAAAAACAACTTAAACAACTACCGTATGTCTGTCTCAAAGAATGTCTCACTATACCCACCTGTTACACAAACAGAAGCAGGACAAAACAAAAACAAGTTCATTACCTGTACTCAAATCAATTTGATTATCATCTGCCTTCCCTTCATTTACTGACTCACTGCCAAGCTCTCCTTTTCGATTCATTATCTTTGAAAAGCCACTTGAGAGAGAGGAGAAGATGCCACGGATGAAATAGCCCTGCTGTTCAGAGTCCACTGAACGCACAGCTTGCAGAAATGGCTTTGGATTCCTGTTTCCAACGTGTGGCACTGGTTCAGACAGAGATCGGTTGAAGGGAACCCGAAATGGTCTAGTCCTTGCCTGGAAATGCGGCTCTGTTGGGTCTTCATGGAGATCATCGCCACTGGTAGCATCCACACTTGCAGAACTTTTGGCAAGACTTGGATCACTACATTCCCCTTTCAGGCTGCACGAGCCCTCTCTTTTGCTTATCCTCCAGGGAAGCCAAGGATGCGTCTGCCACCTGTATGCTCCAAGAGGTTTCTCTGGGTCGGAACTCATTTGTTTATTTATCTTCTTGCTTTTCATCTGGTGGTACCAATGATAGTCCTTCAAGGCAGCAGCACCAGCATCTTGTTCTGACAATGATCTTCTGAAGGTCCTGGGAGAGAGACTATAGTGCTTTTTGAAAGCACTCATTTTCCACCCCTTGAATTTCAGCTCTTAACTTACATTCCTTGTTGCTTAGTAGTCATATAGCTGTAGTTCCTCACTGACCATTTTAAAGCCCCAGTCACTTTGTTCACCACTGTGAACTGCAAGACAGCAGAGGTTCTTCCTGAAGATCTTGAGCATCAAGCCCAGAACCAGGTATTTCTACACCTCAGCAAGGACGTGTCCTCACCTATAGCAAGCTGACTTCTAACGGCATACAAAGCCTTTCTAAGCTTGCTGCCGCTTCCTGCACCGTCACATTTCTGCACCAAGCTTTCAGGAAATGACTAAAAGAACCCAGTCATGAAAACCCACAGTGGTATTCTGCACCAATCACACTTCACTTTTTTCAATCTACATTAAAGATTTGGTTAAAAAAAAAAAAAAAAAAAAAAAAAAAGAAAAGAAAGAAAAAGAATCCGAAAGTATTCAGGAGAGTCACAGAGGAGTCTCAGAAAAGCACTGAAAAATGGCAATAGTCAACTGACAGTCATGCACATTATGCTCCTCAGTTAGGTAGGAAAGTACATCAAACAGAGCAACATACAACATAAAGATGATTCCTAGAGTTAATATTTACCACAGGTACGTTGCATCACTTAAGAATAAATCAGAGTTGCCTTTTAGAGAGGTAAAACAGACAGATTCATCAGAATCAAGCACTTGAAGCCCCAGAGAAGAAGGAAAAGGGGAAGAATGGAGTAAGGAGAAGAAAAGCTGCAATTTAATGTAGTAGTGTAATGTAGAGTGTAAATACACTGAAGGGAAATAAGTAAAGGGGAGGAGAAAAGGGACAGAGAGAGTGGGTGGGACTTCATCAGACAGACACCAAAGCAAAGGGAAAGTTTTGAGGCATGATCCTTTGGCAAACAGAATAGGACAGAAGGCAGATTTTTCTTTTGTCCTTCCACCTTTTCTTTTTAAACAACAGAATAGGGTTTTATTCTTATAAATCTAGCTGGAATAAGCAGGATGGAAAAAGTAGTCCTATCTGTTTAACCAAGGGAAGAAAAAAAAAAAAAACAACAAAAAACCCTTGCCTTCTCTACAATTTAAGAAACAGCTGACTATTTTAAAATCTCATAAAGAAAATATCCGCTGGTGAACTCAGATCATGCTTGCCAAGTTTTAGACCAGAACACTTAAATCTCAAGTCAACTCCAATCCCTGAAAATAGGGGGTTTATAATGGAAATGCTGACAGACCCTTGGCAACAAAATGACAATGAAAACTGCTTCTCTGGTTAAATAAAATGATAATATTGTCTGGCAGACCAATAAAGCTTAACTGACCCACTGTGGGATCTCGCCTTTAAGCTAGGCTGCATTCGTCAGCCAAAGTACATTCCTGACAACTGCAGATGCAAAAAGTTCCTTACTGATGGGTATATATGGAAAAGGGGGATCGCTGCTCCCTAGAAAAGGGATGGAGTTACCCAAAGACCCCCATCATGCAGAGAAATAATTTCCTTATTCAGTAGCCAGTTATATTCTTCAATTAGAAGCAACAGAAGTGACTACCTAAAATTGTCACGTTCCAGAAGTTACAGCAAATAACCTCAGACACAAGACAGCTCAGCCATTGCAATGCAAATTCTGCATCAAAAATAACGATGCTGACTCTCGTGGTTTGTAGGAAGTCATGCTGCTCAGAGCACGAGTCTTCAATGACAAAAATGTATCTAAACAAGAACCCTGCTACAATTTCCAACCAGAGCAATGATCTCCTCTGGGAGGCACGAGCAGCAGTGAATACATGCAGAGATGCAAGCACTCCTGTCGCAAAAATTACAGAACTCTCCAGGAAAATGTTAGCTGGCTCTTGTCTTCTGTTTCTTGGTCACAGGGGTTGCTGATCACCCTTTGGTGCAGCCTACCTGGTCCCATAGACTTGCATGGGTTAAATTATTTTAAGTAATTCCTGACTTGACCCTCAACTCACTGCTGGTGGTTTTTACCTTCTTGATCCCTTTCACAAATCACAGAGGCTTGGGAGTCCTTGCTTCTGCAGGCTGAGGCAAACCCAGCACTGAGGACCCCAACTTTTAACTGGGTCTGCTGTCACTAGACCACCCACCCCTTTCAGCAGCAGGTCCTCGGTGTCCTTGTTGAGCCTTTTGCTACTAATGTGTCAGCAGTGCTTTGAACAAATGCTTTGAATTAGCCTGTCTGGTAGAACTTCAGAAATACATATAAATAAATACGACAGACGACATGTGGTTCACTCTAATGGCACAAGCCATAATCAGCAGAGAAAACTGAGAATGTGAGGTAGGTTTCTGGTCAGCTCTGCAAGCCTTGCTTGTAGAAGTTTCCGCTAGCACATCTACATCTGCTTTTGGTTGGGGAGCGCAGAAGGGCAGGAGAGGACAGAAGACAGCACAGCAGCTGAAGACCTCCTGGGATTTGCTTGCTGTAGATTTCTAGCACGCTTTCTAACTCCTGTTAAAATGTAACAGCCAAGCGGAGCACTCACACAAACCATGCTTTGGAACAGCGTTTTGAAAGCACTTATCTGTCGTATCAGAGGACTCGGTATGACCAACAGTAATGACTCAACTCCAATAATATGACACCAGCTGCATCAACGTTATTCTGAAGCAGGGATTTAGCACAATAGCACTTCAGACAGAATGAATCTTTCGGCGAGACACTGGTCTTTGCATGAGGACAGAGATGATCACCAGGACTGCTCTCATTCCTGTTCTCTTTTTCACCACAATCCTGTGGACACCTGACTGTAAGGAAAGATCATTTCATCACAATACAGCTTGCGTTACATCCATCACCGACTTCCACAGGCCATCCACTTCAGGAAGGTAACACAAGGAAAGATTAGCCATGTTTCAAATTACAGCATGAAGCAAGGTGTAAAACCAGTTATGGGTTAACTTCCACTTAAAAATATTTGTATTGGTGTGGCCAGGGGTTGGACCCCAGTTCTGTACAGAACTAACAACACAGAAAGAGACAGGCTTCAATAAGCACTCAAGGTGAAGCCCAGGAACATCAGAGTTTAGTTTAAGTTTGAATAATGTTAAGAAAAGGTCTTTACTTTTGACTTTAGATTTAATTTTTGATTTCATGTTGCCACTGCTCAGACGAACACACTTCATGATCAAAGGCAACAAAGTTATCCAGCTGCCTTCACTGAGCTGAGGTTTCAGAGTGTACTCTACAGAGGGTAAAACGGTCTTTCACGAAGTGCTTCTAAAAACAGCAAACAAGGCTTGCATGTTCATTGACATAAAATCACAAGTTTGTTTAGTCTACAAATAAGACAATTCTTCTAAATTCCTAGCTCAAAAATTTTAGCCTGGGCTTAGAGTCTAACTGGACTCTCTCTTCCTTATACACACATCATCAATAGCAAAGATGATGCCCACACACAGCCTTTGGCTGTATTAACCCAATGCCACCAAGTTAGAATCGGTCTCACTTGGCTCCAGCATTTCTTTTGTATATATAGCACGCAGAGAAGTAATTCATGTAGCAAAACTTTCTCCTTGATCCACAGTCCAGTTATCCACATGAAAACCCCAGTCCTTTCCAAGCAGCAGTTTATCCTGGGAAGCATTTGCATCGTCTCGCTATTATAAAGAGATCAACAGCAGTGACTGCTGACATATTGGTTATGCAAGATCCCGAACCATACCGAGCCACCCACTCAGCTGTCAGCAGGTAAAATAATTTCAGTGAAAGAAAGGAGCTTGTCAATTAACTGGAGAAAATCTGGAATATTTTAACTTATATCTCCTGTTTTAAATACCTACTACATAAAAATGTGATCCTCAGCTAGCAAATTTTCTTCAGAACAAGGTTTTTTTGGTAATGTTTGCAGTTCATTGTGCCAAAATATTAATTTAGCTTTTTCAAAAAATTACTGTTTTCTTCCTAACAATACAGTCATTTAATCAACTGATCTGACATGTTTAACAGCACATATCTCACTGTTCCTAGATATTTAAGTAATGCAGATCTGCTATGCTGGAATAGAACTGTATTTCAGCTTTAGGATTATATTGGGAAAACAAACTTACTTAACTTGATAACAACATTTCACATAAAATGTACACAAGCAGCATTATGTTTTCACCAAGCATATGAAGACAATTCTTTGCCAACAGCCTCCTGCGTGGGCAGTCTGCTCTCCACCATTCAGCTTTCCGAAAAAACTACCCAGCTTTGCTGCATGAAGCTCCAGGAACTCCTCAGTATCTGTTGTTTAATAAATACTACCAGCCAATTAAAAAAACCAAAAAAAGCAACACTACAAAATCCCAAATGCATCATTGCCAGGCAGCTGGAAGGAGAACCTGTCTCTGATGATAAAAAATAATGTTTAATGCTTGCCTGTTCTCTAGAAGCTGTCTAATGCTTGACTAAAGGCACTACAGTGTGTAAAATTTTAGTTCATCTTTAGCGTAGCTTATATTGAGAAAAAGATGAACTGAAACCCTCCATGACTGAACTACTCCATTTTAAATTAGTTTTGCACCAAGCACAAACGTATCGGCTTCTCATTTTTTAAAACATTTGCCAAGACATGTAAGGGGAGGAGGGAAAAAGAAAAGAGTTAAATTAAAAAAACCCAAACAACCAAACCCCACACAGCCACCAAAACCATGACAAAGCCTGAACATTTATTCACCACATTCATGTTTTCGACCAAGTCCTCTCCTCTAAATCAAAGACAGCAGGTTAAGATCTGAGAAGATCCCAGACTACATCCCCAACTACCAGCCATCAAATGAGCTCTTTAACATGTAGAAAGAAAGACAAATTGCACCCTGCATCCTCCCCAGGCAAACCAGAAGGGATGCAGTCAGCCAGGGATCTTTGATTTTGCAGTCTAGTCCCTCTTCACTCTTTTCCCCTTCAAAACTAGTCCAATGCTCACTGCACAGGAACAGTTCAAGGAGGAGTAATCAATACATAAAGCAGAAACCACCAGTGAAGTCTTCCAATTGACCCAAC
Organism: Syrrhaptes paradoxus; assembly: GCA_013400615.1. Taxonomy (NCBI): domain Eukaryota; kingdom Metazoa; phylum Chordata; class Aves; order Pterocliformes; family Pteroclidae; genus Syrrhaptes; species Syrrhaptes paradoxus. Next base: position 10,547 of record VZTO01019464.1, read on the forward strand.
TTGACATGTAGGTAAACAGCATAGAAGATGAAAGATTTTTCCTTCCCTTTAAATTAGAGACTTTTCAAAATACTAAGTTCTGTTTATGCAAGGCTAAGTAATTAATGACCTAACATCCCCTTCCCATCTCCTATCACCGAGATGCATCTGTTTCCCCCTGCAACATTTCCTGCAGGTGGGTATCGCTTCTCCTCGGCTCCACGCAGACCAGTGCACCTGACTTACTTGAGCGCTGAACCTTTAGTGCATGAAGTTATGACGAGGAAAAATTAAACAGCACCTCAAAAATTGTTGCATTTGGGAGGAGAGTGACTGCAAGAGCAAGGCTTGCTGGAGTTTGGAATCAGCATGGATGGAACACGGATAATTTACTGAGCACAGATTAGAGTCCCTGAGAGCAGAGCTTCCCCGTGTTTATCTGACAAGCTTTGAGCTGGCAATGCCATATCAGCGCCTACACAGAAAGCTCACCTGTCCCTGATAAATCAGCAAGGCATGCTATAGTCACTATCACTATGCTGAGAATGAAATGCATCTACGAACAAGCTAAATGGTGATACCAGCACATTTAAAGGCCAGAGAGCACCTCACTTTTATGATCTGAAGTTTCTGTGCCAAGGCATGCTGTGTCGTACAGACATTGCCCTGCATTTCCAGGCTCTTCACCCTTCACGACATCCAAAGCTGCAGTGACGCTGATTGACTCAGGTCTGCGTTTGCGGTGGTTTACTCTCTGAAGGTAGGTACTGAACACTGCTCAAGATTTCTGCCCTTGAATTCTTCTTCTACACTTTATCTGCTGATAGAAACTCCCCACTTGAAATTCTCCTGGCTTCATTTTCCCATGCTGTTTCCATGATCTGCATGAGAAGCTGCTACAGCCCTGTCAACTGAGCAGAGCCAAGAGATAATAGAAATTTATGAGATGCTGAGTTTTGGATGGATGCCAGGAAAAGTTAGCAAGAAAATCCCATTTCAATACATCACAAATAAACCTGTAGAACAGCGATGCCAGATTTTAATTTGACTAGCAATCTTTTGTTGTTGTCGACAACACAGAACCCGTGCCAAGTTTCAAGGCCCATAAAAACGTACGTTTAGAAGCCAGCCAAGCGCGCACAGCGGCTGAGCGAGCCCACACACGGCTGCGAGCGACGCCACCCCGAGCCAGCCAAGTATTTTAGCAACATGCCCTGGTGCAAATAAACAAATGTATAACCTGAAGGTAAACACTCTGGCAACTACTTTGTAGCGTGGAAAGTCATAACAGTAAAAAGAGCCATTTGTAATGAATGGTGGTACTTGCCACAGAAATTCATAGAGATTTACAGGCTTCCGTAAGACAGGCAAGCCCTCAGTCCTGACCTGTGACACAGCTGCTCCCGCAGGTCTGGCTCCTCTGTGGGCTTACCATCGTGCTGAGCTGTGAAGCCACCGACACATACAGGGCGCTCAAGCTGAGAAGAAAGCCTCTGGAGCCACCGATCACCAGCTTCAGCCTCTGAAGAAGGACAAGTGCACTGACCTACTTCACTGACAACTTCTGGAAGACCACCCTTCAGCTACATAAATAAAAAAGTGCTTATCCCCACTCTGACATTCGTTTCTTCATGGTTACAGGTTGGGCTCAGTACCATCTGAAATATCACACACAAGCTACTGATTTAGGTTTTTGATGGCATTGTTTTTCAGCAGGCAAAATTACCTTTCCATCACTCCACTCCTTTTCCAATTGAGATGTCTGGGATTTTTTTTTTTTTTTTCTGTCAGGGGGGTGTGGGAAGAGGCATTATTCCTGCAATCTTAAAGCAGGGGTTTACCAACACAACACAGTTTTATTGCTAGATGTCATCCCCGCATGCACCAAACCAACTGCAGGTTAAACATTACTAAGAGGAAAAATTGTCGCAGTGTATAGGCACGTTAATGGATAAACATCTCAAAAACGGTCGTGGTAACTATGCCCAAATAGCAGGTACATATATTCAAACTTTCCAGCCTTTATTTTTGTAACTGTAAAGGAGCATGTCCTCAGTGCAGAATGTTGCAAAAATAAAACCTACCAATTCTAGTCTCCATGAAGCATATTAGGATTTGGGTTTATAATTTCATTCTGAACATTGTTTCAAAAACTGCTCTAACTCTGTTGGCCTTATTTTGTCCTGCTCTTCCCTATGACAGAGCCAATAAACTACCTTTACTGCAGCAACTCCTTTACACAATACTAGATTTGTAAATATATTTTAAAATGTAGCTTCTCAAACACTGGAAATCCTGACATAAAGCCAACCAGCAGCAAAAGATAGCCACCAACTAATTGACAATCCTGTCCAAAATCATGGTGTATCACTGTACTCTTACATTATAAATAATAAACAAACTGCAGCAACATCCATTATTATAATTCTTGCATTTACCGTACAAACACCACAAGTACTAGAAATACTCCGCCTGCTGTCATGACTCTTACCCTGCATTGGTGTTAAACAGCAAGACCTTGTGGTAGCTCGAGCAGAAACAGGACATGAGGAGATGTTTTTCCAATGCCCTGAGCCAAGCACTGACCCGTTCTAGAGCCTGATCTACTGCTAGAAAATGCCAACAGGCAGACTTGGGTGTTTCCATGGCCAAACTAGCAGGAGTTTTTAAAAGTCCAGTCCATAACAGGAAAGTGAACAAATAGCTCACACAAACTGAAATGTGATTCTGAAGTATCTAACCCCCAAGATGTTTGACACGTATGGAATCTGCGCATGAACTGAAGGAACGTGACCAAACCAACCCAATTTTTGAAATCACCGAAGACACGCTTGAGTTGCTGGTTAGTTTTACATCAGCTCTGCACAGGGGTTTGTGACAGCTTTGCTACCCAGCAGTGTTTCTGCCTGCCACCCAAGACTACAAACAGTAGTGGTTTGAGAACCTGCATATGTGACAGCATTAAATCATTAGCCATGGAGAAGGAAGAATCTACAAATCTGGAATTATTTTAGGCTCTGAATTTAGGCAGGGAAATTCCTTGAACTGTATGAGAACCAGCCTAACACCCATCTCACAGCCCCTCCAGAATGTTGTAGTAACATTAGCAAACTGAAGTGCACCAATTGACAATAAATCAGTGATGTGTAGGAGTTTAGTAATAAACCTTCATCTAAACAGATAAATGGATCACTGTGAGGAAAGATGAAACATGCCAGTATCTCAAAATGCCAAAAATTTATAATTAAAACATTTATTACCAGTTTTGAAAGAGGGTCTGCATAAAATTCCAGTTGCTGCAGCGCTAACTACTACACATCACATGCAGAAAGTAGTAAAAGAAACAATCACAAGAGAAGCAAAAAGAGATGAGGGGGAGAAAAAAGAGCAGTTATTAAATTTAAATGACCTTCTAACCAGAAGAGTTCTTTCTCCACAGGTTGTCTGTCGGGAACAGTCTTGAACCAGTGCAAAAGCCAGAAGTCAGGGACAGTGATGAAGTGCTGAAACGAAGACGTACCTTCTGCCAGCCAGCCTGAGCCAGCTGCGAGCCCGGCGCCAGGCCTGGAGGAGATTTCACAACTGGCAACAGCGTGCGGAGCCAAAAGATGAAGCAAGGTGACCTGCAGGCACCAAAACAGCACAAGACTAGAGGAAAGAAGGGAGCACGCCTTCTTTGACTAAACCCGTGTTTGTAATTTAAAGAATGATTAAAGATGTCCAGCTCAGGACACTGCTTGATATAATGCCGTGTTGTCTCCGAGAGATGAGCCTGTACATCCTAACACTAAGCCTGAACTGAGAATTTAAATCAACCCGTTAAAAGTCAATACTAAAATGCATCTGATGGTACATACAGAAGAGTCTCTCCAAAAAAGAGAAAGACACAGAATAATTTCAACCTTTGAAGAGAGAAGGAGGAGGCAGAGAGAGAGGGAAGGAAGAGAATTTCTCTTTTAGAGACTATTTAGGGAGTAAGTTTGTGACACATGCACATACCTCCTCACTACATGACCAAAAAAAAGCCAAAAAGAACTGTACAGAGGCCCCAAGCATTAAAGCTTCCTCCTGAAGACTGCTGTCTGTGTCAGCCGGACCGGGACAGCCCTCAAGTGCCCACAACAGGGAGCCAAGCCCACCACACAAGCACTTTATTTCTTTTGTGTCTTTTCATTATTACTGTACCAGAGACCACTTCTCTTTCAAGTTCAGAAACAACTTTGGTTTTGTTTCATTAGGTGTGAATGCTGGCTCACCAGATGACAAAACTGCCTATTCCTGAGGTCAATCCTTTCCAAATTTAGCATGCAAAGCCCAGTCCATAAGTTTGTGCAAGCAGGACTTCCAGCAGACAGCCACTGTTCACCAAGCTCTTAAAAAACAAAATATCCTCAATTATTTCCATTGCAAAAACTGATTTTTTTCACCAAAAAGTTTAACAGGATCAGGAAAACAAACAACCAAACCAAAAACCTCCAAACTGCATGCTCTTGCTTTAGAGCACTTCAGTTGACATTTCTTAAATGTTTTTTATTTAAATGCTCAGCAAGTTTTGCACAAGCCTCCTTAGGGTGCTACTATCATAGCCCTCACACCAACAAAGTCACTTTCAGAAAGAAGCCACTAATTGTCCACAAAACAAATTACTGCCAGCCCTGTGAAGTGACCTGCCAATACCCAGCTGTGGCCAAGGTCATGGGAGGCAGCAGTTTTGGTCAAGACACTTTCGTCCCCCTCTCTCTTGATGTGCAGCTATTGTCAAAAAAGTTACTTGCCTGAAACATTTGCCCTCAAGGCCTTTGTGTTTACTCACTTCATCAGTAAAAGGGAAAATGAGCTGTGATTTGCTGTTTTTACCTTGACCACCCCAGCGCTGTTAGTAACCTGCGCTCTGTCCTCACCGAGGGGTGCAGAACTGCTGTGAACAATAAAGTCCGACTTTGAAATTGTATCTTGGAAGTTTCAAAACAACCTGCCAACAAGTCAAAAGTATTTGCTCTAAATAGAAAACACAAAGCCACACTGGGTTTTATAAATATATAAGCAACCACCAAAGCTAAGCTAAATTAATGAACATGTGTATTCCCATTCCAATGGACGGGACAGCACTCGTACGGCTTCACTTAGTAACTTTTTATAATCTATGCCTTATAAAAAGGTTTTTACACATATGAAACACTCATACACCAGTGAGACATAAAATCAGGATGTAATCAAATCTCCACAGTTTTATGTACAAATCCTTTGGGACTTCAAGCTGCAAAACCCAACATGAATAATTGCATCTATCTTCTAATAAAGACCATGTGCCTCAGAAGTTGAGTATGCAAGTTTTCAAGCGGTCTGCATAATATTTTTGGAGGTATTTCTACTTCAAATAAGCAATCCAGTGAAGCAGAGATAAACATGCACACACATCAGTGACCTTGTTTAAACAATGCACCAATTATTGTGATAAATCTAGTTGCCAAACCTAAATATAGACTTTTAGGAAAAAACAATGGACTTTGAGCAGGAGACAGACTTCTCATATTTACTGTTTACCTAATTATCCAAACGAATGTGCAATTTGGCCTCTCTCCCCTTTTCAGGCTGCATGACCACTTTCCCCCTCAGAGCCAAGAGAGCTCTGGCTGTTACTGGAAACGCAGCGTGATCCGGCACATTAGATGCTACGAGTGCACTTGGTGCAATTTCAAAGCTTGCATCACGGTTTGGGTATGTGTGTGCTCTGCTTCCCCCAGACAGCCCCATGCCTGACACAAGGCAGATAGGCACCGCAGGACTGAGTCACAGCTACAGAAACAGGGGTTTTTTTTAATTTTTTTTTTTTTTCAAATGAAGGCATAGGGTTAAAAAGAAAAATCCTATTCAAAACCCATTCTAAGTTTCCAAATTTGGGCGCCCAAGCAGGAAATGAGGGGAGGAGGGGGATGAGGAAAACAAGAGGAGGAGAAAGTTCTTTTATTCAGGGTTATATTTTTAGACTATTACTAGTCTTGTTTTGTCATTGTGCTACAGAAACCGGACCTGTGTGAATTAATGCAGCATTATCCTTTCTAATTTTTGCTAAATCCATGCTGCAGTATTAATCTAATCTTCTTACACGGGACACGGCAGGGCATTTGCTGCCCCAGCTCTGCTGTGGCTGATGTTTTTCCACCACAGATACTCCTGGCTGTAGCATACATCCAGCTATACATTCCCTCTTTCACCAAACCACAGGAACACACACGTTGTAAAAAAGTAGAATTGACCTCTGTTATGCTGGAGGGGAAAAAAAAAAAAGTCTACATACTGAAGACACTGAACTCAAAATCTTGATTAGTTTTGAGGCATACCAAGGTAATGCGATTTATAACTGTAACATATGGGAAGGAATACCACTGCGGTGCTTTTCCTTCTTGCTAAAAATACTCACGACTTAAGAGTGCCTTTGCCCTTCTTGATCTACCGATATTTATAAAAGCAAAGCTCGATTTTGCTGGGCAGGCCGAGGCTAAAGGATAGCAATCTGTGCCCGCTATTCCCTGCTGTATTTTAGTTCATAATAGTTATTTAGGGTATTTATTCTTATTGTTTCAAAGCAAGTTAAAACTAACTTGTGATGTTTTAACAAGTTTCTCTTCCCCAGCTGCCATTGCTAGGGTTATTGTCAGATTATTTTTTTAATATCCTTTTCCATGCTTGCACAGCACAGGCCAAACCCATTTGCAACTTCCCTCCACAGACGCAAGTTGCCATGCACAGATCAATTATACAGAAATACAACGACTTACAGTAAAGAAATCATTTAGGGGAAAAAAACAAACATATGTAGCTCAACTTATTTATAAATATCTTCAAAAAGGAGCCTGGAAACATTCCACTCTGGGCTGGCGATACATGAGGCAGAAGTGGTGGGGAGTGGCAAGGGAAGAGGCAGACAGAACAAGCTTCTCTTTTTTTTTTTTTTGTCTTAAAGTTTTGTTTTCTTCTTTCCAAAAAAAAACCAAGAAAGGCCAGGAAATCCTCCCAATTCAGTATTCCCAACACCACCATGTTAGATGAACACAAGGCCTTCGCTTCCTGTTCCCTCCTCCCTCCACAACAAGCCAGGACGGAGCAGGACAATGCCGACGTCAGATCCCACAGGAATGCTACAAACAGAGAAAAAGCCCCACAGGTCAACTCTGCGCAAGCGTGGGGTTATACTATTTGTTTGGGTAATGTGCAACTTCTTATCCGATAATAACGCATCCATTTTTTTTTTAACTATGAAAACCCAGATCAGCTCTTAGGGTCAGTAAAGCTCCTCCTATACTTCTCATCTTCAAAACAAAGATAAACTGGTCAGGCCTCCTGCAAAAGCCAACAAGACTCTCCTCTTACCATCACCAGCCGATGCGATTTGGGGGTACAAATGGTTAAAAGGGAAGGAAGGGAAAAAAAAAGGTAAGAACAACTCTCTTCCCACCTGCAACCTCTCTGTAGCAGAGGCCAGTGGGACAACGACCCAGCCAGCCTGCTCGTGCTCACAGGAGATGGGGAGAAGCAGGAAAGGTGGTGGAGCACCATCAGAAGTCTCTTTTCCAACCCATACCTTGGGCTCCCAGTTCAGAGCGGCTGTGCAAACCTCCTGCCCTCCCGTATCCCAACGGCAGAGCGAGGCACAAAGAGCTTCACACTGAAAGGTGCCGATGGCATGGGGTTAACACACAATTTTGAGACTTGGGGAGAAGATGAGTGGTTTTAGCATCATGCAGTTGGCATGATTCCCAGCAACAGAGACCCAAAAATCTCCTCCCTATATAAATATACATGTAGGAACATGAGGACAACTGAAACCAGAAACAAAACCAAGTTTCTCCTCTCTGTCAAGCTATCAAGTCCTATTTTTATCTTGCTGACTTGACTGTCCAAGAAACTTAAAGAAAACTGAGTATTACTCTGGAATAAACTGGAACTGACGGAAAAAAAAACACAACATAGATAAATCAGAGCTTATCTTCTTAAAATATAAACCCCTCAAGGAATATAATTTGCTGCAATTAAATATAAGACGACAATCCTCAAGATAATCCTTAACAAATCACCTTAAGAGTTTAGTACGTTGTGGTTTGGTTTGGGGGATTTTTTTAACATATGTATTAGTGTTTTAAACTGTCCTGTCAAACCTACCTCTGAACTTCTCATGTGATGAACATGGGAGATAGAATAGAAAGGGTCCCAGCCAGGTTAGTTTCTAGGACCACTGAGATAATATTTTCAAAAAAGAGGTTTAGAATATTTAAACTAGCAAGCAGTCTCAGGTCTCACCTCATACCACTCATAAAATCACTGAACTTCTGCAGAGCACGATACATTCATCTACCAGACAGAGAGATCACCATGGGAAGTTGAGTATCCCACCATCCAACTTTTTGACTCAGGCTCTCACAGATCAACAAGAAATTCTTGATACCAAAGTGCTTGAAGAGAGCTGATAGTGCTACAGATATTTACTGTCCTACAGTAAATACACCAGTGCTTTTACACTTAAGACAGGTTTAATTGTTGATATTTAAAATAACCCCTATACACTCTTTAGATATATAAGGGTTAGTTTAACAAGCTCTCTTTTGAGTACCCTCGTCTCTCCTTTCTGGGTCACTACAGTTTATACAGGGGCTCTATTTCCTGTGCACACAAGGCATGAGCTTTTTTTTCCTCTGTATTTTCTTACTTGCTTTGTTCCATCCACAGAAAGATGCTCCCCAACCAGCTGACAAGCAGAATGCTCTGTTCCCAGAGCACAAACCATGACTCACCGTGTACTCACAAGACCGAGTATAAGATCTTCCAGACTTTTCACCCCAAATCCCAACCATTTTGCAAAATTTCAGTGTGCCTAAGTTATGCGGGTTTTTTTGTCAAGTGAACAAAAATTCACATTGCCTACCAAACCACTAAATCATGTTCAAATCTTGGAGTGTACACCCAACTTAGCACATCTGAGAGGTTTGGGTGGAAATTCAGGTACGCAGAGACTGAGTTTGCAAAGCTGCAATGGTCAGCCTGACAGGAGGAGGATTGTTAAGACTGTCAAGTCCAGAGAGAATCAATTTGATATTTATTTGGGCACACTGGATTGCAGAAGTACAAGCAAACACAAACAAATCCAAAACTCATTGCTCACACCACACTGTTGTACTCTACAGAAGCTCCGGCTATGAGGTGACATTGTGGGAGCATTTTGTTTAAAACTTTTCACTTCAGTGATTGTGGGTCTACAGTTCCACAGTTTAAGGCGGCATATCCATGGAACCCGTAGCAAAGGTGCGAAAACACAGACAAACGTATCTTAAAATTATTTTTTTAACTGAAATCTACAATGGAATTTCAAGCCTACAAAAAGTTTTCAGGAAATAGCACAAGACTTACACGGAGATGCTTGCACATCCTTATACAGAATCCTTTTGTCACATTCACTGGAAAAAAAGTTGGGTTTATTCCTGTCCTTCATTCTTCTACTCCACTGGGGTTTTTCAGTTACTTTTTCAACTCTCCTCTCTGTTCTTCCCATGTAACAATCCTCAAACACAACCAATAAATGGATTAAATCACACAAGGCTTCACTGTATTTTTCACAGCTGAATAGTCCCTATCCATTCCAATCTCTAGGGATTTTAAGAGGCTGCATACCACTGAAGTTAACAGGAGAGTTCACCCACCTGCACCTCTGCTTTCAGTCAATTTTTGAAAGTTGTCCTTACAATCAGAACTCTCAACTATCTGATGAATTACAGTTCAACAAACAATGCAAAAAATTATCTATTCCAACTCTAATTTAATTTTTCTCGTTTAATAAAGTTGGCAATGAGAGGACTATTAAAATGAGAGTTTCAGTTCCTTTACCATTAAGATCTCTAAATTCCGTACTAAATAGTTAAGGGAATTTCTGAATGAACCAGAAGGTGGCAATTTCTGGGTAACTCCACCAAGGGGGGCTGGGGAGGAAATCACTGCTCTCACATTCTTCTTCTATTATTAAATGCAATACAAAGAGATTCCTATTAAAATAACTGAAGCCAATCACCACAAACTACAGTACTGGGAAAACTGAGCAGAATGAAAACCAATGCAGCGATACAAAAGAGACTAGTGACACACATCACAATTTCTCACTAAAGAAAAAGGAGAAAAAAAATGTGTATTTAAAGCTCAGAAATTTTGAGCCAGGAATGAGAGGGGAAACACGACATAGAGAGGAAGCGGAAGGGAAGAGTAGGAAGAAACATGTATTTATTGTCTCAGGGTCTTAACTTCAGGGATTCCAGAAGGAAGAAAGAAGCAGCAAAGAAATTCCACTGCAGCTTCTTCTGACATGGATAGGTCTAATGCCACCATTACCTGGCCACATGAATTTGACAAAAGATGTAGAGCTCTTGAAATCTGACAGCTAGAAAGCTGTAATTCAGCAAGGGTAGTTATTTTTGAGCACTTACTCAGGAAAAAGCTGAATTTAGCTCAGAGAAGAGCTAGTCACTGCCTCTGATTGTCCCAGAAAGTAACTGGCAATGTCAAAATATTCATACAGGGACTTTCAAAGCTTTAAAATCTACAGACACAGGCAGGAAAATAATGTTTGTACTTTTTCTGACCAGCCTAATTATAACTTTCAGCCCCAAAGCAACTTTCAGTATAAACTGAACTCTAAGCTTAAATCCCCTCTTCCTTCTACCCAACCTATCATCTAACTTGTTATCTCCTCTCAGACTCTACTAAGACTAGAAATCTCATTTTCAAGACTAATTCTCTCTCTTACTGTTATCTGATAACAACCCTCAGGACTGCAAATTTAGGCATGATAATAGCAGAAAATACTGACAAGTGAACATGAATGCTTTAAGTGTTTACACCATCAGCAATACTTGGTGCTTACTTACACAGTGGTAGTAGTGGGGAGCTCATTAGTGGAAGGCAAAAGAGCTTCATGTCACAGCTGAGATTACAACCATCCTCTGCAAACTTTAGGTAGATAAATGCAGGGAGATTGAAAAAACTGAGTATTTTCAGCAGTTAAGATAATTTAACACGGATAATGACACATTTAAGAAAAACCTTCCCCATTCAAAATTAGTCTGGCTTTCTTCTGGTATGGCTTAATTCAGTTTGGAATTAAATTAGGAAAAATTCTGTTGATCACTAAAAAAACCTGCCACTATCTACAGCATGTAATAGAGAGGAAAGCACAGATCTCCAAAACTCAGAAACCCCCTTGACAGAGTGCTCTCTCTACTGAACTCTGCAAGCAAAAACACAGAGAGGATACTAAAGAGTATTACTAGTCCAGCTTTTGAAGCTGGAAGGACTACAGTGTGGAACTCAGTTATCTAATGGAGAATCTTTTGCACAGCTAGAAAGGAAAACCTGGTCTGCAGAATGGTCAGTGGATACAACTTGCACTCGGGGAATAAAGCCATTTCCTATTTTGTCATGTCAGAAAGGGACTCCAAATTTCCTTCTATAAAGAAAAGTGTCCATGGAACAATGCAAGTGGCCTTGTTGCAGTCCCTTGGTTATTTGTAGTGAAGAGGAGATACAGAGAACAGGAAAAAGTTTACTTTTAATATAAGATATCTCCAGACACAATATGAAGTGATTTATTACTAACGACAACTTCGCTTTTTAGAGGCTAAAATATTTTCATTATTTCAAAAAATTAAATAGATATATTGAGTTCCCAGTAAACAGAAGTAGGAACTTAGACACACTATTTAAGATTTTGTACTTTACACTGCTCAGTTTCCTCTCCCTACTGCAATTATCTGTTTGCAGAGGAAATAACATGCAAGCTTAGCCAGAAGATTTATAAGAACAATGACTATACAAGGTAATGCCACATGACTTGTAAACCAAATATTTTTTTTTTTAAATACTTTCTAAAGACAGGATTCTGATGGCTCCATGGCAGGGGAATACAGCATTACTAAATCCAAACCAGACTTAGACTATTGTAAACTGTATTGTAAGATTTTCATTAAGTGAGATGTTTTTGTTGGTAGGTATGTCCTATAACACACTCAAACTGGCAGCATAAATGTCACTGCACTCAGGTGATTAATTTAATACTGAAGCTCCCTTAGGCATGGCGTTCTGATATGACAACTTAGTGGCTACTGCCTTTAAAATCTGTACCACTTCATGTGTGGCCATTTACTGTAAATGTCCCCAATGTATTACTCTCAGCAGTCTCCAATATAAGATGCCTCATGCTTAAAAAACTCCTCCGAGGTACCAGAGATTCCTGTTGGACTACCATTATTTACCTGCCAAAAGAAAGTAATTTTTTCTGCTATTTGAGAGCTTTGATGTGACAACTTTAACTTTCATTTAACAGCTTATTGCATCCAACGTTATCGTGCCCAACCTTCAGATGATATAGCAGTGCCTTTGTGGAGATGCAGCTGAAATAATGAGTGTAATTTCAAGCATTAACTGAAAGGAAATGCAGCCCCTAGTTAGAAAACAAAGGATATTGCTTAGTTAAGTCCCTTTTTATAAGTTTTTGCTACTTTGCTGTTCTTTAACATTATACATTTTCCATACAGTTTGTATTTTTGTATTTTTACAAGGCAAAACAATGATGGTAAAGAACTGCCAATTTCGGTTCACTTAAGTGCCTGGGCACGGCTCAAGCTAATTTCAGTTTATCTCAAGTCCAAAAAATTATTTGCATTTTCTTCTGTAATTGTAGACCAGCAGACAGGCAAATTAAACAGTATTTTAAAAGTAACAGATCTCAGGAGAGGAGAGATTAACACAATAGCATTTATTAAGCTGGCAAAATGCCACTTACCTACTTTGACCTTGACTTTATATAACCTTCTTGTTTTAAATAAAGATCGAAACCTTAGGATGTTCAGTTTCACCACCACTTCACAAAGTGTTCACAAGCTCTCTACCATAACTAACCTTAAATATATTTATACAGAAGGGTCATAAAAAAACCTCAACTGTTTCAAAGTAAATAGAATATAACTGCTGCTGAAATAGCCTCTGACCACGTCTATTCTTACACAGACGTCACACCACTTAGAAGTCCCTTCTAAAGACTGATGTTCCTTCATTTAGTTCAGTAATCCTGAAATCGCTGAAAGCTGCTGCCAGTTGTTAGTGGCTAAGCCAATGCATAGATTTGGAACACACAGACACAAGATCACTTTCAGATATCCTACAAGTAAATCTCTCACTAGGAACTGAGAATGAAAGAAAATACATTTTTTTTAATAGCATAAGAAGAGTTAAATAAAGAAGAGTGGTAATCAGACACAGACCCCCATAATAAAGACAAAATGCTCAACAGCCTATTTTGCTGCAGACTTTTCTGCCAGAATTACACGTGGTAACAGAGAACAAGGTGCAGATCTGTATTTTTGCTGCTCCCCATACTTTAAACACCGGAAAATAAGTACTATAAGTGTCCTTTACGCTTCCTTATAACATTTCCTTCCTATGCCATTTCTTTTTCTATCTGACCACTCATTGCAGCGTTCCTTTTATCCATGCACTAGTTCAAAGCTCTGGGCAGTACACTGGGATTATAGAATTGAGGTCTCAGCACCCAAGCTCCCCAAAGGAAGAAACCAAACTGGCTTCAAGCACACACTTTCACATGTTTGTGGCAGAATGATTGCTTGTATTTATATACCCTATCCAAATAATTCTTCAATAAGTATGGCTCCTCTGCGGTTACCCTCCTGCCAGCTGTATTTCATACAGGCTTCCTACAACTTCCTAACATCCTGCAGGTATTTAAAAAACACATTTAATACACATCCCCACAGTGTAAATAATGAGATTTAAGTCTCAAAAAAACCCTCTCCGGAGATTCTGAAATCATGCTGAAAGTTATCAAGCCAAGGCTTATTACATGTTTCCCTATTGGCTCTGTTTCCTCAAAGAATTGGGCTTTCAAACATCGAGGGGCTAAAATTTCTCTGAAGAAATCTATGCAAGGTAAATGTCTGCTCCAGTCATTTAATATCTGCTAGACTTCTCTATATTAATTCTCAGACTGCCTTTTTTTGAAGTGAAATTTCAACAAAAATCATTCTAATCTCCTCTCTGAAACAAGGCAATATTTATTTATTTTCGCTAAGTTTCTTTTCATAAAAACTGGTTAATTTATCCAACATCAAGTTATTTGCAGAGAGATCAGGAAGATCTCCTCTTCAGTATCCTATATTGGTCTATGCAAGACACTGCTTCCATCTGCATCTGAACCGTCCCCTCCAAAAATCCAGGTTCAGTTGCTGCCTGGTGAGGAATTACCAACAGTCAGCAAGTCGCACAAAAGTCCTGTTTCCCAAAAACATCCTTTCATTAAGGTTTATACATTGATAAAATTCCCACTTGCACAAACCTTACCACACATGGCTCAAAGCGTGACTCCATGTCCTTATCGAACCCTGGAGTAGAGAGAAGTCACTCTGCTTAGGGAAGGTTGTTTCAGTCTCCGATAACTCACTAAATTAATCCTAACTAGCCCGAGTTATTGGCAAGCCTTCTGCCCTATCAAAGATTGATTCACTTAGATATGCCGCTGCAAAAATTGCTTCCTGCTGTGGCAGTTTATGATGTTTGCCTTGCAGAATAGCAGCATGAAGAAAGGACGCTTGCACCATAAAGACACAAAGCTAATAAAGTAAATTCCTGAATTTTGAGCCAGCCTCTTAAAAACACTCACTGGGTACACGTATAATCACACTCCATAATTATTCTAATTTGCACAATTAAGAGCTGAATAAACACCATAAATTTAAATTAAAAACCCCAGGCACAAGCTGGTGCTGCTACTGGAATATTTTAAAATCCAAAATATACAACACTGCTGATGAGGATTTCTGTAACCACTGCAACATGAGAGCGCCTTACTGAAATCCACCCAGGTACTTGCCACCAAATCAAAAGAATAAAAATAAACCAATAAGTTTCTCGTACAGCTTATTAGCATTGTTTTCTTCTCAATCCCATCTTTTGGTACAGTCACAACTGACACAACAGTCTATTTACTCCTGAGATGCCCGTCTCTTCCAAGCTCCCCACTCCCCCCAGGATCTCTCAAATTAAAAGCCATCCTACTTATACAGACTGCTGCTCCTATTTAGCCAAGCTAAGGCAGAAATCCGACGACAGGCTGAGGAACAGGCTTTAAAAGTGACCATGTCACATAACTAGTGCATTCCTCTGGATAACCATCTTCTCCACGGACAAAGGTTCTGGGATTTCCAAGTACCCATCTCACACTGGAAATGGAAGAGGAAAACATCCAACAATACCCAACAAGTCTCTGCCCGCTAGCACGTTTCTCCTCCTAGGCACCTAAACCAACACTTTCTGATCAGTTATCTTTCCCATCAGGCAAGATGTTTCTCATACTCACCACTCAATGCCTTTGTCTGCACTAGCACTTTCCTCACCAGGCTTGCCATACTGGAATTTTTACTCATGTTGTCTAAACCTGCTCAGGACCAAATCGGGTGGAAGAGTTAAAAAACACGCCTGCATCTAGTCCCTGTGTCTCCGCTGGCCCCTCAGCTTTTTCTACTGAGGCTGCACTGTGTCTGGATGAAGAAGGTTGAAAACACACACACGTGGACGCACACGCACAGGAAGCTTGGAACCGAATCAGTATTAAACGTACCGACTTCCTTCTTCATGCTCCAGTATCTCTGCTGTAAACAAGCACTGCATATTAGCTAAGTGAAGCCGAAAAGTCCAGCAGAGAAGGACAAAAGAAGGGAGTGGCTCCAGCAAGGAATAACTATTTTAAATACATAAACATCTTCCCATCAGATTAAAACTGGCTTTTAAATTAGGCAAATTCTGAAGCCATTGTTGCGACAGAATAACTCAAGACAAACAGGAGACGCTGCTTCCTCCTCTGGAGAGACCTCCTGAATTTCCAGTACGAAGCGTCCCATAAGCTTTCCAAGTGCCTGGACGAAAGGCTTGAGAAGTGTTTGTGTTGCTCCAGGGACAGAAGCCAAAGAAGAGGGAGACAGATGCAGAAACAACCCCAGAAGAGGCACCACCAGCTACTGCACCTTGCACTCTAGGTGCCATGAATAAGAAAGGAAAGGTTGCTTAGCTCGTGTCTGCATGAGACAATGTGGCCAGGGCTACCAGCCCTGCCCCACAAGCCAGTCACCAGCTCTTGGGAACAAGGCCAGCCTGGCAGGAGTGCGTGTGCCTGCAGGGATTAGGACGGAGTCAACCATATCCTCTCCGACAGTGTTTCCTAAACAGCCCACTTGTGTTTTGAGAGATCTCTGCCTCATCCCACACAGCTTCAGGCTCCTTTAGTCTTCACCAGGTTTTCTCCACCATTTTGAGGCATTTAACTCACAGCAGCTCCACCTCTGAACAAACTGGAGAACATACCACTAGCGTGTATTAGACGTGCCACCAAACCCTTCTGCACAGACCTGGAGGGCTCTAACATTTGCCCCACTGCTGGCAACAAGCGTTCTCTTGATGGATAAAAGAGCAGGCAGGTCAAGCTCTCCTGACCCAAAATGCTTCAAAGGAAGACAACGATGGCTTTTGACCACTCCACTGGATCTCCAGCAGGCCGACACGCTTTGCAGGCAAGATGAGCAAGGGCAAGCAGAGCCCACAAGAGAGTCAGCAGCAGCCGCTTCTGCCTTCACTGATGCCCTGCTGCAGACTGTGCCAAGCTAGGTGGCTCTGAAAAGCATCCTACCTGGTCTGTGGAGGGAGCAAGCCAGACACAGACCACTGCCTGTCCTCTCCTGTTGCAGCAGCAGCAGCCCTCCAGATCTGCAAGCCTGCTAGTTTCCCTTCCATCAGGGAAGCCTGCTGCATTCAAGCATCCTTTTTAGAGGAGAAAAGGTAGGATGGATAGGGAAGCTTTGGTCCATCACCAAGGATCAGCCAAACAGTGACCATCCTCACCCTTGGCCCGGGACACTGCTGTAGCAACCTTTCCGCTCACACCAGCTCAGCTGCTGGAAATGGAAATCTGGTGGACTTCTCCCCAGCTGCCTATGACAGGAAAGTCACAGAATCACAGAATGTTAGGGATTGGAAGGGACCTCGAAAGATCATCTAGTCCAATCCCCNGAGGTGCACATGGCTTAGCAGCACTAGAAACTTTTCCTCGTCTCTGAAAGTATACCAAAGTTATAACATTTCTTGGTCTGGGATCTTCAGCAGCCAGGATCTTTACTGATAACAGTAAGGAAATAGTGCCTGACCACTGTGTGGTTTCTCAAACAAAGTCAGAGAGCGGCCAGCACAAAAGGCTGAGTGAAGAGAAGCTGGCAGCTTGGCAATACTTAGCCCCAAGACGATAAGAAGTGCCTGTCTGAAAAAGCTGCCTTCTTATGCCTTTTCAGACAGATGAATGTTATTTATCTTTCTATGAAAGACCACTTATCTCATAAAAGAGATCTAAGCTGAAACACTGAAGGATCTGCAACTATTCGACAAACGTGAGATTTATCACTGCCTTGCAAAGTTGGCTACTAAAAGATCCCCCAGTTTTTTCTTACTCTCTTAATACAGCAACAGAAGATTCCACAGCCCACCTCTTCCCTTCCTCTTTCCACCCTATCTTTGAAGACAAACCAAATTCTCATAAAAGTACAGTAAAATTGAAATTGCTATTACCCCTTAAGGAACAGAACTGTGAGATCAAGGGGTTGGGGTCAAAAAAGAGATAGAGCTGCTCTTAAAATCAGAGACTTTGCATGAATCTTCCCAGGGTACATGGGACAAGTTTTGTAACAACCCTCCACATAAGAGACAGAAGTCCAATTACAGAGAAGCAGGGGAGCACAAGGCAAGCAGTGTGTGAGCACATCGGTCTTCTGTTAAAGGGCTTCTTTTCCTTGTTCCATCATCCAAGCTTAAAAAGCAATACTTCATTATGGAAGAACTGGAACAGTTTCAAACCTTCATTTCCATTTAACCATAAAAAACATGCTAGCACGCAACAGTTTGACTGTGAAAGCATCCCTCCGTGCTTGCACCCCTTCGCCTGACTAGCAACAGCAACCCTGTGTGCTAGAACTGGCCCACGCCCAGCCAGAAGTCTTCATCCAGACCTTCGCACACCTCTTAGTCTTCTCTCCTGACAGCTCCTGAAATACAAGGCAGGGAATTGGTCATGCAAGGTATTATTCCCGCAAACTCTTCCCTGCTAATCTTTCTTCCCTGTGACCAACCTCTAACATGATGATTCAAAAAAAAAAAAAACACCCTCCAAAAAACCCCTTAACCATCTCCAACCATAAAATGTGAGTGCACATCAATCGGACTTAATACTGCCCAGCCACACAGACACATACCGCACCACAGGACTGTGCCTGGATACATACGTCCACACACGTGCGCACATCCAGGGACAGTGAGGAACCATTCCAAATCTCTTGAGAGGTCAGGAAGCTCGCTCTGGGACCAGCACCAACACCATGAAAGTCTCTTTTGGGAAACAGATCTGTATACAAGATAACATGAGGTTCACGTAGCGCAATATGCCAACTAACTGCCTTCATACAAGTGTTTATGTGCACATCTACCAAAAGACATCCAGAATTTCATTGTTCAAGTGTAATGAAATCACTGCTACAGTACCAAACACAAATCATTTCTTTAATACGCATCAGCCGAAGAAGGCTTCACATTAACGCTCTTGTCCCTGCCAAGTACTCAAACAATTACTGCATACATATTAACAGGGGTTCCTCCGCAGGATGATGCGATTATCACAGGGAATCTCAGGAGACACTGCAAGACTCTGCACAATGCCTCAAATTTGGATCAATTTAAAGAGCAATTACTTCAGACAGGAGAGGCTCCTCAGCCTGGTGATGGGGGGGTTCCACATAATAAAAATAATAAGCCCCTGGATGAGATCACTTGGGAGTGAGGCAGAGAAAAACATTGCTGCTTCCACCAGCTGCACTCCGAGGAGTCACAGCTCTTCGTGTTTTCAGAAAGGGAAAAAATAAGATAGCAGCTCTGCTGTTTCTCACACCCCATAAGGAGAAGAAAAATTGTCTTCAATGTGGTATCTATTTCAGGTCACATAAAAAGAGGGGTCTGGTCAGTTAACTGCTTGAAGAGGTTATCTAGGATAAATAACACTGTTCTCCCCATTCCGATCTCTGTATGTTATGAAGAGCAGCACACAGGCTTCAGACCAACAAAACCATGCTCAAACTCTTCCACTCCCATTGATTTTCAACCCCACTTCCACAGTATTGGGGGCTTTCCCCTGTTACACACCAAGTTTAGTGATATATTTTATACCTCTGTGGTGAAAGCCCATTATAGCTCCTCACCCGGTTCCAGAAACACAAGTTTCCTGAGCTGAGCCTGCCCAGGTTTATGGCTCTTTCAGCATCTAGGACTTTCAAAAGATCTTCAAAGGTTTAATGCTTTAGTCTGATTAAAACTCGGCATCTCCCTTTTGCCACGTGGATTACACAAAGAGGTAGTAAAACCTTGTTCCTAGCAAAAACATAAGATCAACCATATTTTTAATATTACATATAAAACCAGTATTTAGCATTTTTGCTTCTATTACAAATAGACTCAAAACCAGATAAATTAAAGCTTTGGGTACCTTGGATCCTGGGATATATTTTAACTTTGGGATCTCATATATTGACGATACACAGTTGTGCATCAAGACATACAGAGGGTGTTGTAATTTCAGGTCACATTTGTACAAAGCACCCACAAGCACCTCCAACTTTACAAGCTTTACGAAAAAGGAAGGACATCCTCTCCCCACCCTTGAATACCCCTCCTTCTACACTCTTAAAAAAAAAAAAAAAAAAAAAAAAAGTAGTTGACACCCAGCACAGTGACCTGCTGTTTTCCATGCATTTGCCCTCCGATAAGCACACAAATGCCTGCTGCTGGGCGTTTTCCCTGTTAACCTTCCTGACCAACACCATTAATGCTCAGAAGAAAACGGAACCTAATGCAGTAGGTAATGATACTAAATATAAGCAACGAGTCAAATCACTTTGTTTCTCAGGCATTCAACTTCACAAGTTGTTTCAGAAGTTCAAAAATACCGTCCCTGTGCAGACCCTAGAACACCTGATCATTTCTCATTTTTAAGTTTTCTTTTTAAGTGAAATGTATTCTTAAAAACTGAATTATTACGGAACTCTGTGAAATAGATGCTGTTCAGGCAATTCTTTATAAACGGCCATTACTATGAAAAAACCTCATCACCAGTGACCACCCAAAAACAATTATTACAACTGGCATAAGAGAAAGGAAATACAGAAAAAAAGCATCCAGGGCAGGGATTATCCAGGAGACTGCTGTGATTCTTTCAAAGAGCTCCTGCCCTGGATTTGGCAACGAAGCCACGGGATCATAGCATGCACTGTTCAGGCAAGAGAGATCAAATGGGCTCGGATGGCCACGGCCAGGCATAAAGCTGAGCATGCAATGTGGGATGCTGCTCCCCAACTCCAGCAGAAGGACAGGAAAAGTCCAAAGTGTTCAACCACCCTTGAAAGCAAAGTCTCAAGGCTGGCAAAGCAACAGAAAACCAGCAGGAGATGTTTCCCGCTATGCAAAGGACAGTAGGAGGCTGCTTTTGAAACAGAGAAATACACACTTTTTAAAAAGAAGAGATTAAATATCTAACAGACAAGTCAATGGAGGAAATCACTGATGCATTAATAGCTTTGATCATTCTCAAAGTATTTACACAGTCTGCAAAGACTTTCTTTAAAAAAAAAACACAGAAGAAAGACCTGCTGAATTATTTGTGAATACAAGTTTTTTTATGTTCATTTTTTAAAAAGTTTATTTTTACAGATATTCCCCAATTCCCTACCTCCCACCCTTGCAAATTGCGTCCAATCTGGAAAAAGTTTTCTAACTGAAAAATTCAACTTTTTCAGCCTCTTCAATACCACATCTCTCTGCATACTAACTAGGAATCAAGATAGTCAGTGAAAAGAACACTGAGACTACATGGGAGACCGCTATAAATTTGTCTTCAGAGACAGTCTTTATTTGGGAGCAGAAGTATATTTATTTTCTACATCCAAATGCCAATAGCAGCTCTGCGTCTCTGCTTTGCTTTAGTAATAAATTCAAAACACACGGACATTATCAGTAACGGCAGAGATTATTAATGCTGCTGTGACTGA
Source organism: Syrrhaptes paradoxus (assembly GCA_013400615.1). NCBI lineage: Eukaryota > Metazoa > Chordata > Aves > Pterocliformes > Pteroclidae > Syrrhaptes > Syrrhaptes paradoxus. The sequence continues at coordinate 31,702 of VZTO01019464.1, forward strand.
CAAAACAATAATGCTTTACAAGACATCTATAGCAAGGGGGGGGGGGGGGGTTGGGGAGGAGAACCATATATACTTCCAGAAATGTGCTGATATAATGGCATTACTGTCTTCTTGAATTCAATATGTCAAATCCAAATGTCTCTAATAACTTTTGATAGGACAAAAAAAACAGTTAAAAAAGTTGCAAATATGGAGCCACCTTTTTCTGCGTGGAGCATGAACTCTTTAAAATAGAGCCCATTATTTTAATCTACATTTTACTGTCTGCAAAATCCAACTTTCCACCAGCAGCTCATCAAGTTCTCATTACAGGGCTGAGGCTCATCCTCCCCTCAACAATCGAGTTCCTCATGGCTGTGGAGGTCTGAATGTGTGTGGTACAGCCCTCACTGAGGTTTCCAAGAGCTGCCTTGTCTCCGTTTTTATTAAACCCCACGGTTCTTCTCCCAAACAGGTCTCCCCTTCTTCCCCAGCAGCCTACCTCCTCTGGAAGAAGTTCCCTTCTCCCTGCAGCTTCTCTTACCCATGCTTGCACACTTCACAGCAGAAAAAAGAAGAAAAAAAAAATAAAAAAGAGGGCAGGGCAGGAAGAGGAGGCCAGGTCCTCTGACAGAGGGATGTGGAGGTCAACTACAGCAAGTCTAGAAGAGGGGATCTTGTGGCAGTCCTTAGAGACGCAGATGCTGGGATCTGCAGGGCACTCTCAGCAGCTACAGGTGTTCATACAAGAAAATAGGCAGTCTGCTACTGCAATCAAGTGCCCGTTCTGCCTCCACACAAAGCCTGCAAGGATAAGGCAGAAAACTTCCCCCAAAACATAAGCTTTCACTATGACAGGTGTTTCTCACCTCTACCACAATGTCCTTGATGAACACAGTAGCCTTGCTGAAGTTGATCCAGTATTTTAAGTTGCATTAAATAAAAAGTCTAAAAAGAGGAGTGAGGTTCTAAATTCTGTCAATGGAAGAATTTGCAGATTGTTCTCTCCCACTGCCCTCCCTCCCCTGGCAGACAGATAATTTTCTGCATAAAGGTGCAAGGAAAGATATTTTAAAGATTGCTTTTGAGTTGCAATTTGAGCTAGACAAAAAAAAAAAAAGACAAGAAGCTAAATTCAAAAGATAGAAAATCTGAAACGAAAGATGAAAAAGAACTGCAAAATTATGCCATTGCCAGTAAAGCAGGAAAGCCTTTGTGGCCAACACAGCCGTGTATGCCAGCCCGGCAGATCTCAGCAGCAAGGAGTTTTCAGCAGCCTAATCGCCTCCGTTAACTGTTGAGTGAACAACTCAGAATCCAGACAAACAGGAAATTTATTGGAAACTGAGCAAGAAACAGCCAGTGGTTCATCCTGCAGGTTAAGGTGCTTTTAAATGAAATGAATAATAAAGAGATTACAGCTTCCTAATCAAACCACATATCTGAAAGATGCAAGGGAGGAAAGTAAGGAAGAGGGAAATCAGGGAGACTGAGGATGGGAAGCTAGAAAAAGATCAGGCATCTACAACAGATTAAACAGGGAAAAAAACAGAAGAAAGGTGCACTTAGGTTTTGTCTTTACATACTCTCCTGGTCCTCACGCAGGACTTTTCAGCTCTTAGCACAGTGTAAACAGACGAACATAAGCTGGAAATGGACATGGCATCTCTCTAGAAAAATAATTTGGGGGCATATATAGGAGACAGAAGTGTATTTCTATAACCCCATGTTCAGCACAGGGAGGAAATGCTGTTTGCACCTGCAGAACATCCATCTCCCTTCTGACCGCTGTTGCCACAGGACTGTTCCCACTTCTCGTCACATGCTCTGCTGGGAGATGATTTTGCTGTCAGCATCAGTGCAAAGAAAAACACATCAGACCTCTCCTTACCCTGCATCCTTCATTTCAGAGGAGGATCTCCAACCAAAGGATGATAAAGACAAAAGAGCAAATGCCTCCCCACATACTTTACTTATTGATGCTCTGCATTAAGAGTACGTAGTTCACTGGTATGCTAATAAATTAGTTATTTGTGAACCCTTTGTGAGGTGCACAGCCACCCCTGGCCTGTCTGAAGTGCTTCTTCTGGGCACAAGAGTGGGTGGCAAAGCCAAGTGGACGAGGCTGTTGGGCAGGCTGGCAAGCCTCCCTGGCGCAGGAGCGTGGCAAGCAGTTGCTGCAAAGGAGATGGGCAAGTAGGAGCTTGTCCACTTTNCATAAAGTGATCTAGAACACAATCTAGAACCATAAAAGCCATCTAGAACCATGAAGGAGCTAGAACATAGTCTAGAACCATAAAGTTATCTGGAACCCAATCTAGAGCCATAGGGTGGTCTAGAAGGTGATCTAGAACCATAAAGTGAGCTAGACCATAATCTAGAAACACCTCCCTGCCAAAAGCCCAGCTCCACAATTCATACCTGCTCTAATTGCACCAGCACCATCCCAGCTCTACAAACGCTTGACTGCAAAGGACACACTGCCTGTCAAAGGCCCTGAGAAGGGAAGGCCTTGGGATGTCTCAAACATCTTGGCTGCAAAAAGGCAACAGGCAATAATCCTATTCCTTGCTGATAAGAAGCCAAGAACACACCAAAGCCTTTGTTCCCCTCACTAACCAAGGACAAACTTAACTTGCTTAACAAGGTCATCACCCCCAGCTCAAAGGCGTCAACAAGGTGTTCAAGAAACATGTAGATGTGGTATTTCGGGACATGGTTTAGTGGGTTAGGTGGTGTTGGGCTGATGGTTGGACTTGATGATCCTCAAGGTCTTTTCCAACCTTAATGTACCTATGATAGGATATTGCCAAGTTCAAATAACTAAACAGTGCTGTTACTGTGTTAGCAAACTACCTCACCTTTATATATATACTAAAAAAAAAGCATGCAGTTATGAAAGTAACTGATAGTAATCAGAGCTTTATCTACTCTGCAAGTTAGAAGAGACTCAAAGGTATCCATCTCCCTCATTCTCAGTCACCCCCCGTCATGTCAGATTTAGTCACTTGCAACTTGACTGATAATTCTTGAAGTCTGGAATAGGTTTATTGCAGGTGTCAATATCTTAAGAGCAGGATGCAGCTATGAATCTTTAACATAAAGGTTTTCTTTATGAAAAAGGTCAACCAAAACAACCATTTTTTTAAAAAAACTTGCTCAACAGATAACAATTTGTCTCCCTCTCACCTGTTTAATATATTAAGAGCCATGAGAATGATTATAAAATCCTCCCTTAAGTCTTAAGGTTAAGTTCTAAAAATGCAAGAAGTACAAGCCCTTTTGCCTCCCCAGCTCCCATGCTTGTCACCTTTCCAGGCAATTGAGACAGCTCACAGCACCAAGAACTTGCCTCCTCCAAAAGGAGAGTCCTGTTCTCCATGCACCCCACCAGCTGACTCAAGTTGCTCCTCAGACCTGGAGCATCCTTCCATCCCCAAACCTCCAATACAAGGGACCACTGAGCTCCAGAGACAATATAAGAGGGGGAAAAATTCTAGCGGTAGACAGCTGTGATGTTGGTTTAGGTGTATTATGAAACCTTCCCAGCACACAATAACCAGAACCATGATCAAAACATGGTCCCCGAAAGGGACCACGCTTTTGTGCGAGAGGATGGTGCAGAGCCAACCTCCACCTGGAGCAATCCTCCCAGGGGAAATTTGGCTGCTTGGGTCCTCCTCTAGGACAGCAGAAGAAACTGGCCCGTCTCTGCCTTTCTCCTCCTGGGATCTCCCTCTTCGCCCACCACAGTCCAGACATATTTAATTGCTGTGACTACATACAAGATTGCACGCTTTTGCAGCTGCCAGAAACCCACTCTTAATCCCTAAACTTGAGCACACTCATAAGGAAAACAGAAGAGTTCAGAACCGCACGAGAATCTTGTAATTTGCTCTCTGAAATAACCCTAAAAGCCCACGGCAATCCATGTGCAAAGGAATGTGTTTTTCCTCACAAAACCTCAAACGAGCATTTCGGTTGCATGTCATCATGGGAATCAAAACTGCCATTTCAGAAAAATCATGGATTTATATATTGGCTGTGTGAAAGTCCCAATGCATAGTTTAATGAAGCATTTGTTTTTCCTTTTAGTGGAACAGAAAGGCAGTTTTTTCAATTGTTTGGCAAAACTCTTCCTCATCTGCTTTCTCAAAAAGATCTTTACGTGATCATACACACTCCTCTGCCATGGGACAGGCACTTCTATTTTAGAGTAGGTGAGAGAAAAAAAGCTACAAGATATTGCAGCCCAAAAAAAGCACATCACATCTTCACACCAGATTCCAGTTGTGTTACTAAACGAAAAACAGTGAATTTGCCCCTTCTATGTGCTTGTATACCTGGGCTTTTGCTTGAACTACAGTTAGTGGCTACCTAGCATGAAGCAAACCCACCAACCTTCCTCTCTTTTCTCCTCTTCAAAAGTCTGTCTGGAGAAGGTGAAAGCATGAAGCAGTGTTTATGAAAAAGATGTTCATTTTACTGAAGGAATTAAGAATATCTTCATGCACAAGGAACAGTTGCCTTGTTTATCAAAGCAGAGTTGACTTGACCATTCATTGCTTTCTTGTGAGTGTACCTGTGAGTCAACAGTCAGCTGAAAAACTTCAGGGTGTAGCTGAGTGTTATGCCAAAGCTGCCCAAGTTTTTCGAAGAGGGGGTAAGTCAGGCATTTGACAGGCTGTTGGACTGCAGCCAGCAGACACAATAGGGAGCCAAAAATTTAGGTATGGAGAGAGAAGCCTTCCCTACAAGTGTAAAACAGCTCTGGGATACCATTTTCATGAAAGGCACAAGGCACTTTGGACCCCCAAAGCATGGGTTCAAATGCTAATTCACCACTGATGTGTCAATAACCAATAATTTGTGAAAAAGATTTATGTAAAAGGACTGTTTTAAGGGAATGGGTGAATGAAAACCACAAATACCCTTGTGTATTTATTTCCTTGAATGAATTATCAACTCAGAGGCTGAGTGGGGGATAGTAGAGATTGTCCCCTTGGCACAGAGAGAAAAGAAGGCTTGGCCTCTTAGTGGCAGCTGCTAAAAGCCTTTCTAATTCTCCAATGGACTGAAAAAGAGCACAGGTAATAGACATCCCACAGAACATCATCATCAGAAGGATGTGAATTTTGGTGGAAACTCAGCAAGACTGCACATTGCTCCGCATGGGATAGTGTCAAGGAAGGGAAGAATATGGACAAAAGAGACAGGATGAGATATACCATGAACTACACAAGAAGGAAATGAGAGACAAGGAAGAAGAATAAAGGCAGATTGGTTGGTTTGGGGGTGGGGAAAGAGAGGAAACATAGGAAGTGGAATAAATGAAGCATATATAACAGTTTCTTTCCTATAAAGCCATATGGGACAAGATCATACAGGTATTTTTTACCTCAGCCAATAAGCACATATCCTCAGGCTAGTAAGTGCCAGGTATATTTTTCCAAGGACATGAGGAAATAGTTGTATTAAAATTAAAAATAAAAGGGAATGCTCATTTAATCTGCTGTGCAATCTGAATCCCCACTTATAAGTGAGAAAGGCTAGAGACAATGAGGAATTGCTAGATTACACAGTCCTCTGCAATGCAGTAAGCAACAGCTGAGGGGTAAAGTTGGAAAAACACCAACGGACTTGAGAACGCCAAATTACGTTTGCTTGCACAGTTGCTGCTAATAAAGACCACAAATCCTTTCTCTTAGTCTCTGCACTGCCTCATTCATACCGCTCTGTAATGCTGAAACAGAACTAAAATCATAGAAAAAAAAAGCCTCGGAAAAAAAATCCTGTCCCCAACACCATCAGTCTTCCCTGCAGCCAAGTAAGCAGTGGGGCTGCAAAGCCAGGTACAGCTTCATGTAGGATCCTCCGGTTAAGCCCACTCCCAACACAGGCAGGAATTAACTCGTTACTGCAAATGCCAAAGACAGCACCACACACATCCCAGCAGGAGAGGCACTTCGGCTTACAGCAAAACGTGTAATTTCAAGCTAATGAAGTCATGACACAGAATCAGACAAGAAAATATTTTCCTACTATCTCATGGATAAACGGAACTTGCTAAAAATTATTAAAATGTCTGTTGGAAACCACAACACAGTTTATTCTTTTTCTATAGCTGTAAACTCCTCACCAAGCATAAAGGGTTGTCCTGCGAGTCACAGAGAGCAAATGTAAAGTGATAATGCACACTTGAGCTGCAGAAGCTACTCTGTCAGAGCTCAGTAATTACATGAACGAACTGATCTATTAACAGCGAGTCTAAATACAGCCCCCCAAGGGGCTACAACTCAATCAGTGGTATTTTGAAAGGGAACGTTGCTAATGCAAGGGAACTGCGATGGCAGAAGGGAAGACTAGCCATGTGGTTATCAGCAATGAGAAATTACCTACTTATGGAGTAATAAACTGTGCTATTTAAAAAAAAAAATTACTCTACAAAGAACTTCATTTTGCCCAGGCTGCATTTAGAAGTACATCAGTTAACTCTAATTTGCCTTTCTACAGCAGACTAGCGATAGAAATTCTCAGCTTGCATCTAAATCGAAGGGTTTCCTGACTGTATTAGCAAAGTAAAAAATCACAGCGCTGCACTTAACAGTTTCACTGTTGTGAAAATGACTGATTTCAGAAGGCAGCTTCTCCTGAGGTAAGGAAGATGTGTCAGTGAGTTACTCAGACCAACAGCCCTTTGACAGTTCAGCCTACCAGCCAATCCTCTTCCCCTCAGGGACAGTTACTGCCAGAGTGCACTGTATTTTGTAGAGCAAACCAACCCAAAGAGCCCCCTAATAAAATTCTGTTGTAGCCTAAAAAAGTCATCCTTCAAAGGAACACACATACCTGACTGTTTTCTTGTGTAAATGACACTGTAAAACAGATATTTACATTCTCAGGTCAAGCTTAGCCAAATTAGTCACATAAAACATTTGCATGTTTTCTACAACTTCTGATTAATTCAGTTGTATCTGGGTCCTACACTTAAAAAGCTATGACTCTGGAGAACAGAAAATATTGGGGGAAATACTTAACGTTTCTAAAGAATATCACCATTTCTTCTTTTTAAGAGCAGCTAGCATGCAGATATCATCAAATCCATGCATGGCTATTAAACACTCTAGGGCACAACATACCAATCTTTTACAAATAGCAGTCCTACTGCCATCCTGGACATGTTATGGATTGCTCTGTTTTTCTAACAGCGGTTAGAAAAAAGGAAATGCTTCTCCATTACTCACCTCTCCCCATTACAACAGGGAGAAAGAAAAAAAACACCCATCAGGAGCTCCTGTATCTATATTACATGCAATTCAGCACGCAGGAAAAGCCCTTTAAAAGGAAGAAAGATTATTTGCATGACCAAGAAGTCAAAGAGCAAACATGAGGAAGGCTGCACAGAGACATGACGCTGCATTCCTTGCCAATACTATCACTTTATTACCCCTCTCTTCAAGAAATTAGGCAAATCTGCGGCACTTGCGAAGAAGATGAATGAAAGGAAACAAGGATAAAGAAATGAAGGTGTGGCAAACAATAGTCAAAACCAATATTACTCACAAAGACACTCTCATAAATAAACATGCTTTGTTGCTTGCTTCCTATTTTGCATCTTTCACATACCTCCTTGCTTATAGTTATGCATATGTTTATTTTTTCTTTATTAAAAAAAGAAAACTGCACACAGCTTGGTCTGTGTCTATGAAAGTGTAATACTGTACGAGCAGCGAACAGCCACAGGCCAACAGTCAGCAACTTTCAACACAGCTGGCATTAGGGATTCCACAGACTATGGCCCTTTTGTTACCAGAGCTGAAGAACATCAAATATTTCTCTCATTTGACTAGCACATGTTGCTCTAGCATACTTAAATCTTACACAGTCTAAAGCTTCCAGTCTGAAACAGAGAGGCAGTTTAAATTTTAAATTTGTATTTTTCTATTTCCAAAGGAAATGGAAGGATCAAAGTCTAGTCCACTGTGGTAAAAAGGCAAACAACCTGAAACGATTGCTCTGGCAAGATGTTAGTGATCTAAAAATTTTTATCATCAGGTTTGTAGTGAAGTAAGATACTTGAATTATAAATCATTTTTTCCAGTCAATCATTTTTTATCAGATTTGCTCCCAAGGAAAACATAGAGAAGCCAGAAAAGCCACACAAGAATACATCTGAAAGATCAGATATGAAAGGAGTAATGACAGGTCTTAAAGGGAAACCTTTTCATTTCCATACTGAGGGAAACACCGACTGTAAATAAAACCAAAAGTTTAAAAAAAAAAAAAAAGAATGCTGCTACACGCTGCTAAGTGCTACTTTACACGAACTGACATCAGCAGGAGATGTGCTGAAATCCCCAACGTCGGGCTGTGCTCATACACCCCAATACACCACGGAAGTAAGTGCTTGCAAAGGAAGAAGCTAGTGCTGCAGTCTGTATTTTCAGGGGGAAAAACCACCCTAAAATCACTTCCTTTCAAACACACACAGCCTCAACTAGTGTTTTGAGTAAATAAAATTACAAACACAAAGACCCCTCCTTATGTTATGGAGGATAACCATCTCCACACGTAGTTATTTGGCACAAGGAAGCCACAATCGTAAATTATGCTTTTATTATTCATGATTTTCCTTCTAGCTTTAGTTATGCTGCACCACCTTCCAGGGCTCTTCGGAAGACTCACGTTCCAAGATCCAAGGGACTATCATACAGTCCATGAGGCTTTTCTCCTACATAAGAGAAATCCTCAGGCTTTCAGCTAGTCATCCCTTGTGCCAAGTCGAGCTATTTTGCTTAGTACACAGCATCTCTCCGACACGAATGTACATAATACACTTACAGCAGATACACTTTAGATCCTATCTATGGGGAAAAATCACAAAGCAGGACATGGGCATGCATGAGCACCCAGCCTACTAACCTTTCAAGACTACTGACAGTTAAGAAATTATAATAACAGTTTTATTCAGCAAGGAAAATTAATTCAGGTATACAGGACGCCTTCTCTTTTGCTATTTAGGCACTAAATCTAGACTGGGTTTAACATATAAGACTGAATCCTACATGGCACTGTGTTCATAAAGTGCATAATGAAAATCCTGGCTTGAAAACTAAAAACCAAATTTAAGATAGAGGTAAGTATGAGTGTAAAACAGTGAGGATGAGGAAGAGAAAGGGATACAAATATTTCTCCGAGGCTAAATATCAAGGCAACTGCCTAGGGAGTTTCTGCTTCAGTGAAATCCCTCCTCAGTGCAGAGGAACACTTCAAAGCTAAGCTACTACTCACTGAAGTTTTTCAATAAAATTGGAACAGATAATTGAAAATGAGCTTCAAATTATAGAAATTGGCCCTGAAGGCTCCTTGTAGAATTACTTTATTTAGATAATCAACAAAACAGTAAGACTTGAAAAAAAGTCAAAAGAGCAGCACAAATATCCTACTTTAACAAAAACCCACAAAGCCCCAGACTTTAGCCTTCAGAAATCATCTTTCTGCCTTCCACAAAACAATAGGACTCTGTTCTCTTTGTGCTCCTGACATGTTTTATTTCAACTACCACACCCAGTTCTGGGAAGGGCACTACGATAGCCACTGATTCGTTTGCAAGATGGTGCAAGGTGAAGTCAAAGTTAACAATCCCACATCCTGTTTATTATTTTTTTTTAATTTCACACTAATAAACACAGAGAGAAAATTCACTCAAACGTGTGCTAAAAGGGCAAAAGGGGTAAAAAGCTATCCTATACTAGCCACTGACTAAAAACCAAAAATAACACCAAAAAAAGAGCTTAGCAGAGATCATGAATAGCACTGGGCAGCTGCAGGCAAAAGAGACAGAGCAGAGTCCCTTGGGATCCGCGCACTCCGAGTTAACAGGGCACAGGGTATGGCAGCCCAGGGAAACACTGCAGCAGCTTCCACCACGCCAGCTCACCACCGCATCTCAGCCTTAACTGGCACAAGCTTCAAAGCAAGGAAAAACTCCTTCCTCCATACATTCAAGCCCCAGCCTTTGCAAAATCTACAATTGACACGTTCCCTACTGAAGAAGAGTTATAAGTCAAAAATCAGATTTTTTTCCACATAGCTCTGACGCTTGTTGGGTATAATACCCTAAGCTTATTTTCAACAATGACCTAGATATGATAGACAAATTATACTGATGCAAATCCCGACTAAATCAGAATAAACCAGCGTATGCATTGGGGGGGACTATAATATATCTACGTTCTACATCACAAGGTATATCAGGTCCTTTACCTAGATCGAAGGCTGAAGAGCACAAGCAAATGCCTTTTAAAAAGTCTGCTGTAAGTTATGATCACCAAGCTGTCCGCTCGGCTGGAACAATAAAAGGATTTCAGCCAAATGAACATTACTTCCTCCAGACCTTCTTTTAAAAATTAAACTCTGTCAAGATAACAAGTCATGCTCAGAGCTAATTATAGCAGAAATGCTACAGTGGCTAAAAATGCTAAAAAGAGGTAGTGGGAAAGGAAGGAAGGTAGATTAGAGGAAAAAAAAAGGAAAAACAGGGAATGGCAAACCTGTCATGTGTCTGTCACACTTTGCCTTCAGGCAACACTCGCAGTGAGATGGAAGGTAGGAAGCACACAAGGGCTATGGACAACGAAAGTCCCAAACCCTGAGAAACAGTTGAAGACAGACTGAAGGCAAATGCTGTGACATGCAAGAAACCAACAGAAGTCTGAGTAATGTGCAAATTAGGGGGGGAGGGGGAGGTGGAAATCGGGGAAAGCTTCTCATCCTGCTTTTTATTCCAGCTGAGAGTGCCAGGGGAGAACTGGACAGAGGACAGGTACCAGGCCATTTCATTTTAGGCTAAAAGAGAAGGCTGGCTTCAGCAGCCCACTGAGCTTCTAATCGAGCAATAGAAGCAAGTGAATTATAAACCTGAAAAATCCCAAAGCCAGCAAGCCCCGTGAGGAGAAGGAAAGCATGCTGCCACGCTCCCAAAGTCACTGGCGTACGAAGCAGCTGAAGAATAATGTCACTTTCATGCATGATCTGCACTTGCATTTTCTTCTCTTCTTTGTAACCCTGTGATCAAACATTTAGCTGCTACTTTGACAGTAAACATACTATAGCTTCCTTCTGCTCCTAAACTTTGTCTGGTAAACAAAGACAGACTACTCTTTTCTTTGGGAGTAGCAAATCAATGAATGGAGTAAAATTCACAACACCCTTTGCCCAGGACTAAAACTGGGGTTAGTACCTTTCCTCCTAGCAGGACTGGCTGTGCCTGGGGAGGTATCTTTGGGGAACCACCTCCTCTCAGGATCAGCAAGCGTCAGAAGGGATGCAAGAGCAGTCCCTGGCTTGCAACGCTTCACGGCAGCTGCCTAATGCACGCCCATGTGTGCGCCCATGTACAGCTCTGTCTCATTGTCCAGAGAAAAATACGAGAAGCCTGTAATTAATTAAGCTTTCCAATGAAGCAGAACATGAGCATAAACTCTGAATTACAACAGTGACCTACGATCTTCTCAAACCAACCAGAGGACCCAGCGCGGGCTGTGCTGTTCAGGATGACAGCGCTGGCCCACACCTGGAGGATGCGGAGGAACCCAGCAGTGTGAAATGACCCTGCAAATCACTGATGCCCAACTCCTCCCCAAAATAGCTATTTTTTTCCTGCACATACAAGTGGCTGTGAATTAATAACTTCTCAATCTCCACACACACTAACAATTGCCCTTATTTTTAAAATTTCCTCATGGTTGCTACAAGCCAGCAACAAAATAGACATAAAAGTATTGCAAAAATCACCGTAACAAGAAAAATTGTCATCAGAAAATATACTGGAAACCTGCAGAAAAGGTTTTGTGCTTATTCATGGTAGTTACACAGTAGGATGATTTTCCCCCGATATTTGTAAAATCAGCTTGTGAAATTGGAAAACAAAGTTTTACCATCTGTGAAATCAGCACAAACACCAAGGACTCTTTAGTCTTTCCCAAGCTGAAATGAAGTTCAGCTCCATGCTAGCTTGGTTAAAAAAGCAGCAGGTTTGGTTCATCAAGGATGCCTAATCAAATGGTGCAGAATTCAAACAAGTATGTGCCCCCAAGCTTAATCACATTATCATTTTATTCCCCATGAGAGAAAAAACAATGCTTAAGAAAACTGGGGCAAAGAAGTTGGGATAAGCACTTGATCACAAAAATAAAACTCAAAAATTAAAACAGACATCGCAAATTAAGAAAAAAAATCATTTATAAACATGTCTTTTTGAGAGGCAAAGCAGTGCTGGCTCTCCTCTGAGCCTGTGAGTCAACTTGCTCTTTTGTTTCCTGCACTTTGTCTCAACCAGCAGGTGCAGCCAGGTGGACTGTTTGGTACAAGTTAATGATAAATGCCATTTATCTTTGCAAATACTAATATTCATCAATTCCTCCTGCAGATAAAACAATAAATGTTTGCTCCCACAGATGGAGGGAACGTTATTTAAACCATGATACTATTCTAGTAAATCCGAGACAGATGGGCCAGGATTCAGGGACAACTGAAGTTGCTGTGTTTATGATAAGGGAATTAGAGTGACAGAAAGCCCCTTGCTGGGAAACGCAGGGTTTGGTAGATTTGCATTTGCTTCATAAAGAAGGCAAATGCTCTATAAATACACTATTCAAGGTCAGTAAGCCAGAACAGTTTGGAGGTAGCGGGTCAATCCTAAAAGCAGGCACACAGATTTCCAGGTAATTGTTCTACAAAGCGCCTTTCACAGAGTCCAGCAGGTCCTCGCAAGCGAACCTTAAATAAGTTTTTTTATGTACCTTGGTTATTTCTCAGCACCTAGACACAGTGAGAGTTTGGGGAGAAGGAGGAAAGTGGGAAAGGAAATCATCTAATCTCTCAGATCACAAGAAAGAGAAGAAAAAAAGTATCCTAAATTAAATTTGAAAAATATTGTACTTTTGCACCCTAGTAGCAATACTGAGTGTTTGTGACTCACCTATACCAAGCAGACACAGAGCAATTAAAACTTCTGCATCTCGTACAATCAAAACAGCATTCATGGGAAGGCAGGATTAAAATATGTTGTATCTCTGTCTCTAACTTGACTACTGATTACTGCAGATAGCAAAGAAAGAGTCAAAGGTGTTAACAGAAAAGTGCCCCGGTACCCTGTGACCAAGGAAGCATAATTTATCCACTTCAGCAAATGCTGACAGAGCCATTACTCAGGCAAGGCTTCCAACAAGTCACTACTGAAGTCTTGAGCCTCCATAGTGAACTACTGCAGGGGTCCCTGCTCCTGGTTCATCTACCACAGCCCATAATACAAGGGGTGGCAGGACTTGGGGAAGAAAATTTAAAAAGGCAAGCTTGCATACACTATTACTGCAGAAAGTAGATGCACACAGGCTGTATTAAGACAACATTATAAAACTGAAATTTTTCTAATGAGCCCGTGTATTTACTGATGCTATCTGAAAGAAGGATCAGATTAACAAGGCTGCAGGGCAAAAATGAAGACATGAAGGATCCAATCATCTGTGTATTAACTGAGGTAGCTGCCAAAACTTACTTCAAATGTTTAACTGGACAAGTAAAACTACAGTAAAATTTAACCCAAGTAATGAAGTTTACCAAACAGAGACAATTTTGGGCACAGCAGCAGATGCTATGGATCTTCTTTCTATCACACTGTTACTCTGCTCTCTAATTATGTATCTTTAGAAAGAAACATCAGTGATGGGATGCTTACTGAACTTCTCACAGGGAATTTTTTTCTCCCACTCGAAAAAAACCTTTGAGCATGATAACAAAGTAGTTCCTTTACACTGTATTTCTCACTTAAGCATCACCCTGCAAACTTCAGCCTGGCGGTAATAATAGCATGAGCATTACTAAAGGCAGTTTGCAAGAGCAAAGACAACCCTTTTTCTTTTTTTTTTTTTGCATGTGGATGTATTTGGAGTAAATGAGGAGGAAGCTGAGATACTGCAAGCTGAAACTGATAATTAAAAAAAGCATGGAATGAATACGCATTGCATAGCTTAAAATAAGCAAAAAAATGTTGCTCCCTGATAGTCAATTTTCCAATACAAGCAGCTTTTGTCTTCATTGGCCACTGGTACTTCTCCACATCAGAAAAAAAAAAAAAAAAGACTTCTCATTACAATAGGAAATTAAAGTCAAAAACATCGAAAGCAACAACTTAATATTTGAGCCTGCAGAAAAAAAACCCAACATGTTATTATTGATATTCCAAACAGAGACTCTAAAGCACACTCCTCAGCTTCACATGAGAGCCACCGAAGCACATAACACCATCCAGAGGGTCGGGGTCAACCGGCAGCAGCTGTTCCTACAGCAATCCTTGGGAAACTGGGCAAGTTTAAAAGGCTGTAATAATTGTATGTATTTATGCCTTCACTGACTGTATATGACAAAATTACAGCTAAAATAAAATGGAGAAACAATGACAGCTCAAGTTCAACAAAACAATCTTCTATACCTGCTTTCATCACATCTCCTGCATTAATTGTTGGTGTGACATGCCAGAAGTAAGGGAGCTTCTTCATATAATTATCACGTCTCCTACTGCTTTATCTTCGTCTTCCCCATAAATACTTCAAAAAAAAAATCCCATACATTGCTCAAAATGCAAGTGCAAGAAGCGTTTCATTTTAACAGCAAAACCTGTTTCTTCTGGTCTTATCAGTATTTTAATTAGAGGTGCTTTAAGCTCCTATCTCCCATGTTTACCACTTGTATCCATGTTGATATTGAAACACTTTTAAAGTGTGTACCAGGTCACAGGCTTGCTATTTTTCTTCCTATTTTTCAGAAGTTTCTTAGAACTTAGAAACAGTTTCTTCCTGTGGCAGTGAACCTGTTCCTCTTTGCATCAGACTGGAATTCCAAAGCCTTTTTGTTTACTTCCTCATTTGCACACAATCCTCCACCCCTCATTTTCAAAACAGTGCAGTTCTGGGAATACATAATTTCTTAACAAGCTGCCACTGAAAAGCCTCAAGATCACAGAATTACTGTCACTTACCAGCAACCAAGTAGAAGCTTCAACAAAGGAAAAAAAAAATCAAAGCGCATCTAGATTTTGCTGTCTATCCTCAGTATTAATGGATGCAATCACTGCAAAAAATGTCATACATTTTACCCATGCTTTATTTCAATTATAGAGGTTTTGATAGGAGATTTCGCCAATTTTTAAATCCTCCTCCTGCAGTTTTCTTAGGTCAGTAAATTTAGCTACTGCATTTAATGCATCTTATTTTTAAAAAAGGTGTGTGTCCAAGCCCAACAGCAGGCAACAAAAGGGGCAAATGAAGGATGGGAGGTGGGGGGAACTGAAGGTAGAAAAAGGACAGGTTAGAAATGTCAGTTTTACATACTAGAATTCATGATTCAAGCTAATATTTTGCTGTGAGAGTTTGATTTCACTTCAAATGCTCATCTAGCCTTCCCCCCTCCACAGATTTCCAGATCCCTAACAGGAGTGCCACATCTCTTCTGCTTGCTGACAACAAGCCTGGCAGAGTGCTAGACACAAAAAAGACACTCGAGGCAAGATGACAAATATTCAAAGCTACTGAGGGGAAAGAAACTCAGGAAGCAGGAGTGTTCAAAGAGATGGGGTAATTGTGGACAATGTACCGACCAGGAGATTGTTGTGGAAAACCAAGCCAGTAACCAAGACAAGTTTTGTATGCAGACGAAGGATCCCAGAGGATGTATGTAATGACCATGCCTAGATCGGTATGATATTTTTTGGACATTCCTAGGGAGTTGCTCACAAACCATGAGAGTGAAGAAAAGGAATAGCAGAATAGTGAGCTGCTGTAAGTTGTGCGACAACCTAAAACTTCACTAGCTTCTAAGAACTGGAAGTAATTTTGGGTTCTCAGCCGATCCCTAATCCCTACCAATTCCTGCATGTTAACAGCATACTCCTCCTACTTTCTAGATTCCCACAACCTTTCAGTTACAGCAGTCAGCAAAACATGAGGCTTTACTTATTTGGTATGTTCATTATGTGCCTACAATAATAAAACCCCACAAGTGCAAGCCTTGTTTTTCGAGGTGTTGGATGCTAGCTACAGCAAGTTATTTTTCAGGCACTGGAAATATTTAAACAGAATGAGATGTGGTTTGGGGTTTTTTGGGGGGCTTGGTTTTGTTTTTTTTTTTTTTTCCATTTACTATCAAATAAAATTAGAAATAAAATAGGATGCCTCAATATTGCACAAGTATTTAATGGAAACATCCCAAATGCTAGGATAAACGCACAGACAAAAAACTGCTGAAGCAGCATAACCTGGAACATTAAATTTAACTAGAAATACCTATAAGCATTCTTGTAAAGAGATCATGCATGGATGGTGGGGATAAAGGCTGCTATGAATGACCAGATAACTTACTGAAATACTCAGCTACTGAGAATATGAGGAAGGAAAGGATATTATTAAGATATTTATTATGGTTATACATAGAAATTTGAAAAAAAACAGCTCCTACTACACAAGCCTTATAACGAGCTTATGGCTGAAACAGTGATGCTTTGTCAGATTAGGCATAATTTGCTTCCTTTGTATTATATGACATGATGTAGCTACATGCTAATATTTTTTTTCTTTAAAAGACGTCTCTTTCAATATTCTATTACCAGAGAAATAGGGCTAAGAGACAGAAGTGTCAGCCTTGGAAAGTCAACAGGATTTAAAAATGAACTGAAGGGGAAAAATGTCCAGTTATCTGTTAATACTAGACATTTTTTTCAATAAAGTTAATGTCATTTTACAGTTCAGAACTTGCTAGCGTTGGGTTACAGAGATAACAGGATTTACATGATCATGACAATTTTTAAAATACCCCATCACTATTACTAAATTTTAGTTGTCCTGCAGACAAGTCAAAGCAATTTTCTACTTGTCAAAGATGATAAATCAGTTGTCTGGTGACACTGACAGGTGGATTTGTCAAATCCCACTTGAAGTACTTCAGTCTCTGCTTTCAGGCTGCCTGTGAACTCCTGAGTGGAGTAACACAATAGAACAAGGCAGGGATTAGGAAGACTTCAGATTTTTAGTGCTGCTGCCCATTTCCCTAGCTTTCTTGGTATTTTTCTTTCTGCTTTACCATTAAAGTGGGTGTACAGCATCCAGCTGCTGGGTTTTATTCTAGCACTTCACCCACAGAATTCCAGTTAAATGCAGAGCAGTTCAAAAAACCAAAACCACCCACTGTATTTGAAAATACATTATTTTGCCTATAAATACCAACTTCTCTTTTCTTCAACACAGAGGCACACCTTAGGAAAGATGAAACCAAACCCCATTTCTTCTACCCACTCTGTTTGTCACTACAAGCTATTCAAAAGGAAAAAAAAAAAGGTATTTGAAGTGAGGAAGAAAAAGCGCCTGCAAAGACATATGAATGGAAGCACATACCTTGTGCCTACCAGCCAGAAAAATGTCCACTTGCTTTCAATAAAGGTGGAAATATTCCAGTGAAATACTTCAAGTACTGATGTTAAATAAGGTTGACAAGACATCTAACACAAATTGCTCCCTTTTTAGCCCTTCCTTCATAAAATAAATTACAGCAGTGTTAATATGCTGTTTGGCCTGTACTTCTAAAACAGATGAAATAGTGCTTCAGAGCCCATGACAGGCGTACTGCAGATAAACACTATTTTGGAAAAATAAATAGCTACAGATAAAAATATATAAGAAATTATAAAACACAGAAGAGGAAATGGTTTTTGCAACTACCCTCAGAACTAACACCACTTGGGCACAGTGCTTCTCCAGTGCTCTGCAGCGAGCTTCCAACACTCTTGATCCAAAGACCAGCCAAATGCAAACAACAGCCCACATTTAACCAGCAGATATGAAAAAGATTAAAAGGCTCCAAAGGAAGCCCAGAGGCAGTGTTTCAAACTGAATCCTCCCGAGGAAGTGAGCCTGTTGGTGAAGCCTCTCCAGGCACTACTAGGCACCAACCTGCTTCTCTGGAGGTTCCATACAGACTTTGGAATAGCAAGGTGGATCCTGGCGTTGAGTTTGGCCTCGAAGGCTTGCCCTGCTCTGTCTCCAAGACACTACAGGCATGGCTTCCCTGGGTCTGGCAGGTACCTCGATTCCTACAAAGCTCAGAGAATTAGGAAAAGCAGCAACAAATTGTTTTTCATCTTGCCAAAAAAAAAAAAAGTGAGCTAATTCACAACATATAAAAGGCAAGAACCCTACTTAGGAGCCTGTTCTTCATGAGAAAACCTCAAAAGCATAAGTTTTTGCATTTTATTTTCTCTCTCTCAGTAAGGAATAGCAAAGAGCTTGCAGGTTTGAAATGGAGGATTAGCATTGGTTTTCCTGTGTCCTAAGATAACATTCGTACCATTCCTCTAAATTTCCACATTAAATCCTCAAGCTAGAAACACCGCATAAGGACATTTTTACATCATTTGGAGAGCAAGGTAATTCAAACTTATTCCTGGGCTGTTTGAAACCATGTCCTTCCTCCTGCATGTTACACTCAACGTAGAAGCATAAGGCACAAGCACTTCTGGCCGCTAACAAAGCCTGAACAAATCGCCTGGCAGTGGCACACGATTCACTCTATCCCCACTTATCCGGCAGGCTGAGTCAGAGCTGTCCTTCCCCACTGCAAGCAGGCAGGGTGGAAATGATGTCAATCTGTTCTAGAGGCTACAAGATGAACTAAGACATTTGGTATTAGTGTAACACAGACACACAATTCGAATTCTAACAAAGTCATTTACTGGAGATGCTAAGTGCAGCTGTTCTTCCCCTGTCTGGCCACCCACACTGAACTGCGAGCAGCAAAACTGAAACTGAGGGGTGAGGCAAAGAAACCAAGTGGGAAAAATGAAATAAATCACTTGGAAAACAGCTGGATGGTAAAAAATGGTCAGCCTTTAGGCTGGAAAGCTACTCTAGAGCCTGCTGGTTTATATTACTATTAACTTGAACTTAATTGCCATCTGGGTAAGCAAGCTACATTTTAAAAGACGTGTAAATTCATCTCCAGTTATTCCCAAAGATAAGCGGTCACTGGAATAATACTCCTGCCAGAGAATGCAGAGCAGAGGTGCTCAAAGTTTTTGGAGGCAAAACCTTTTTCCCCCTGGAAGTGCTGCAGTTTCTTAAGAAAATTATATTGAGGATTTCTTCCTGGAATTAATAATTTATATACACTTAAGATTAGAAAGACACAACTACGAACAGAACAGGAGATGACTCTTCAGTTTTCAAAGTCCCTTCTAATTCAAGCTGCATTTGTACTATCAAGGCAGGGGGGGAAAGAAGAACCATACTATCCAGTCTCCCCACTGTTTTCAAAGTAAAACTGAGCAAAGCATAGAGCCAGCTCAATCCCGAGCCAACAGCATTCAGATCGCAACACTGGCCTAAAGAATATAAAAGGGGAAAAAATGCAGAGGAATAATACCCACAATGGCTTGTCAGAATATTAAGGAGATTGCAGATTGTCAGAGCTCTGGAATCAGATGCTGATAATTCATCAGAGCTCTTGCTCAGCTTCCAAGCAACAACATGCATCTGCACGTGTGGGGGAATAGCTTTGCATTCCTTGTTTCATATCTGCTGATAAAGAGTAAGATTAAAAAAAAAAGTATAAAA
Source organism: Syrrhaptes paradoxus (assembly GCA_013400615.1). NCBI lineage: Eukaryota > Metazoa > Chordata > Aves > Pterocliformes > Pteroclidae > Syrrhaptes > Syrrhaptes paradoxus. The sequence continues at coordinate 51,339 of VZTO01019464.1, forward strand.
CTTAGTAGCTTTCTATCATGGGTGCCAATGTTTCAGCTGCCTTGCTGGATATTTCAACCAGAGAAAAAGAATATCCTAAGAACACAGCAAACCACTAAAATCTTTCACATGCCATGCCTCTGGACTAGCACAGCCCCCGTATCCATCTTGCTTCCAACAAAAACAGCACCACCCCCCTTTCACCCAATACCCTGCTGGCAAGAAATGTGGAGAAATAGCTGATCTGTCCAGCAATCTACTGAGGAACAGCTTGCCACCACGCTGCAGCTGGCATTCACAACATTTGATGAATTCTTCATGTATCTCGCCAATCACATGCACTTCATTTAACCTCAGAGTCCTGGTAATGCTCAGCCCAGTGCCCTCAGCTTGCTTTTTGAGGCAAGCAACTCAGCTGCAGCTACTTTTAGCTACCTTTGTAGCCCCTTGGGCTCTTCCAGCACTCCTTTACAAGCACACCTCCACCTCATGTTTATAGCAACACACACGCCCGTGTGCACCTAAACACAATATAAGGCAACAAGGAAGGGAGTGAGGATTTTTATAAGAGTGGGCTACAAGAGGAACTTCCTCCTCAAATGCCTTGCTACCTGCACCACCCATGAACATCTCTTGCTAGTTTAAGTTCTTCATTCAGCTCCTGCTAAAGGTTTTCCTAAGAGGGTTGGAGGCACTGCACATCCAACACCAGTGGAGTGAAGCCAAGTTCATCTCCAGACTCTAATGGGAGCTGGACATCATCTTTGTTGAAATTCCTTTCACATTTACACACACACACAAAGAAACTAATTTCCCTCGTGGTTTTCTTTGCTGTTCCAAGCAAAAACCGGGCAGTTACAATTAATAGCATGCTCATTTTATAACAGAAACACACACACGCACAAAAAAGATCTGGCTACTGTTTGCTGGAAACCAAAAAGCCATCAAGGTTCCAGGAAAAGGACTGATGTGGACTTTTTCTTTAGGGTAACCAGTGTTTATACCAACTCAACACCCAAGTGAAATGGAGTGGGGGTAGAAAGCAGCAAGTCTTATGAGATGATGATTGCAAATGTCAAGCTACATCCACTTTGTGAAATTACAGAATTGAATTACTCTTTTCCAATTATATAATACCTTGAGGTATTAATCCCTCCATAAGACTTAGCCAAATGCTATGTATCTCCTGAAAACTGCACATCTGCATCACATTAACTGGTTTTTAAAAAAAAGTAAATATATACCTCATACCCCAGATAAAAAGTAAAAGCACCACTAATTGAAGAGGAATGCATCTAAGCCTTGAACTGAATCACCACTAGTGGAAATTACAGAAAGAAAAAAAAAGCCACAAGGAGCAATGCAAAGGAAGAATACCCCAGAATGAGTAAAAAGTAAGAACTAGGATGTTCATTCCTCCAGCTGTGCAAGTGCTTAAGTAATAAGCACATGACATACTGCTGGCCCCTTACAAGGACAAGACGCAAATGCAATGTCCTTAGAGTCACAGGGCTAACCAATTCAGCCATGAGCAATGAGAGCTCCAAGGAAACAGAGGCATTTCCTTCCCTGATTCTCCATACACCCACCTCCAGGGTCTCAAACTGATTAGCAACAGAGCTTAGTAAGGAAAGTACCTAAGAGTCAGTCAGTCGTGTCATCTATCCTGGCTGTAAGTGGAAGGGCACTCCATCAGTCAGGTCCAAGTTTCCATCTACCAGTATTAAAAACTGGCTAGTGAGCTTCCAACATTTCTCACAGAAGGCACTTGTTTTTGGAAGGGAATGAAAAAAAGCAACCTTAAAGCAGTGAACACAAAGTAGGTCACCAAGAAGCCACATCAATAAAGTCTGGAAAAAAACAGGGAGGGATACTGTGTCAGCTATAGAATTGAGTGGTTATTATAAATGGACATCAAAAGTATAGCTAGAATATTTTGACTGGTAAGTTATTTCACGGATGAAATGTAAGTACACAGTAAGGGATACACTACAGCTTTTTGTTTGTAAGCCTCCCACAAACCTACTATAGTTTTAAACATAATTGCATGCATTAGACTAACTCATGATAACCCTTCTAAACTCACAGAATCACAGAATGTTAGGGATTGGAAGGGACCTCGAAAGATCATCTAGTCCAATCCCCCTGCCGGAGCAGGAACACCTAGATCAGATCACACAGGAACGCATCCAGGCGGGCTTTGAATGTCTCCAGAGAAGGAGACTCCACCACCTCTCTGGGCAGCCTGTTCCAGTGCTCTGTCACCCTCACTGTAAAGAAG
>VZTO01019464.1:53854-65583 GCA_013400615.1 Syrrhaptes paradoxus
CCAGCCTGTCTAGGTCTCGCTGGATGGAAGCACAGCCTTCTGGCATGTCAGCCACTCCTCCCAGTTCCGTATCATCAGCAAACTTGCTGAGGATGCACTCTACTCCCTCATCCAAGTCGTTGATGAATATATTGAACAGCACAGGTCCCAATACCGAACCCTGGGGGACTCCACTAGATACAGGACTCCACTAGATACAACTCCATCAACAATAGCACTCTTGACAGCAAAGATTTATGCTATTGGATATCAACCCCCCAACACTCCTCTCTCATCACAGTATTAATTTAAGATTCATCCCAAAGTTAACTTGGAGCCATCTGCAAGACAGCTATTCAAGGCTGTCAGCCTGAATGCACAGATAATTAGGGTCCATCAGTCCACTCGCTTTTTTTTTTTTCCTAAATTGTTAGTGAAACATGAAAGCTAATGTAACCCACGATCATAGTGAGTAGTTTCTCAGTAAGGAAGAAGTAGGTCAATTTAATCCTTGGCACCCATTTATAGGAACACCTACCTAGTCATATGGGAAACTACCTGAACTCCCATCTGAGTGCTTGCTGTGTTCTGGGCCGGTCTCCTTTCAAACCCATTCTGAGGAAAGAGTTGCACTATTGCAAAGAAAACATAGTAACAGCTATTGCACTTCAAATTCTTCATATAGACAGGGCTTATAATATATTTTTTAAATGTTTAAGTTAGAATATAGGACTAAGGAGATAACCTCCTTCTGGCTGCTTACGCATAATTCATAGTTGCTTACTGATTTGTGTTATGTTGAATTTATATAGAACAGGCTGCTTCTTCCTTCCGAGCATCAGGCTAAACGTGCCAAGAGAGCTATTAAGCCCAAATTACCTAAATATACGACTTGAGATAACTGGCCTAACACCTCGATGAAGTCAGGATCCAGATAACTTTAAGGCACAACACTTCAGGTGAATGCTGCTCTTGCACTATACATACATTTATCATCAATAGCCTTACTGCATTTTCAGACAGTTTTTTATTTTCGCCCCTTTCTATTTTTAACACAGAAAAAGCAATGTCTTCTGACAGAGCAATAGCAGAAATCAAGTTGTGCCAGTACAGGGAAGATTAATGCCTTTTCATACTACTTAGCTATTTAACTATGATTACCGCATTCCTCTCAAATTTTTTTTCCACCAAAGTTTCAGACATATTTTCATTTTTACAGCATGCAAACTCCCCCTTTCCAGCACTTGGCTGGAATAAAAAAATATTTGTTTCCTTCTTATCATCCTTCCTTTCTCCTACACATTCATAATTTTGGTGAACAGAGGCTGCTTACTTCACATTCCTGACTTCCCTATTAGTAAGTCCAGAAAAAAAAAAAAAATTAGAGCGGAAAATGTTTAACTTCTACCATTTCTAAAACTTGTCTAGGCTGACAAAAAAAGAGAGGCTTTCTTCCTTAATTTGATTTAATGCTTATAATGATTTAATGGTTATAAATTGAAAAATTAGCAGCCACTAGAATCAAAATTAGGATAGTTGAGTTTGAAATGGCCTCAGTTCACACTGCTCTGCCACTACTTACAGATCTTGACATGAACAACCACAGGGGCTTCTTTGAGCAGAGGAGTCACCAGCTGAGGGCATGTGAAAGAAAACTGACATAAATATTTATGGCAAGACCATAAAACTTTTCTGCTACCTTATGGGATACAAAGCTCATTACCTCCAAGGAGTTTAGGCTATTTGAAAACTTCAGTGAGCAAAGCCTTAGCTAACGGAAGGAGTTAAGGAAGAACTCCCTAAAATCCATTCAACAGGGTAATCAGTCACCCCACACCTCACTGACATCCTATACAAGTGCTGCCAGAAAGCAAGAAAGAAAGAGACCCCATAAGCCTATGCCATCTAGAAGACAAATCTTCTCAAATCACATTTAAAAGGATGTTGATTTTTTTTACCATTTTTTTTAAACACCATATCCTTTTGCCATAGCTCTCTATTTCTCTCTCAGTGATACCACTCCATTTTTCCTGATTTCTCATTTTCCAAGAGACCTATCAACTGCCCATCATCCTGAACAAAAAGATGGAAAATAATTCCAGAAACGTACCTCAAAATATCAAGTGCTCAGTATTATTTGATGGGGAAGTCTAATGATATCCTACCAAGCATGAGCATATTGTGCTTTTGGTGCATGATGTAACATGTTCCAGTACACTCAAGAAAGCAAGGAAACCCAGTAAAGGCAGCGGCGTGGCTGGACAGCCTGAGCTATAACCTCACAACATAAACATACTTTCAGGAAGCTTTTTGTCTCCTCTTCCTTCATAGCGCCCGCATCGCACTGTACTCCTGCACATCAAGATAAAATACTTAAATGATACTGAAAACTACTATGGATCAACCAACTCTCCTGGCAAAGCCAACAAAACAGAAAGTGCCCCAGTGGCACAGGGTCTCAAATGCCATGGGAAGGATGTTAGAGCTTTAAGTGGTTTAATCATTGCTCTATGTTTTTCCAGTCTCAATCTGCAATGTATTTTCTTCCCATAGTCTACAGTGAGGAGTTATCTACTTGGAAATTAGTCAAACACCTGTCCCCATCCACAAATTAAGAGAAGTTAATCAATGCCAGCTATACAAACTCCTTCATACCAGCAGTCCAGCCTGCTATCACTGTAATGAGACAAGTTTATCACATTTTGAAGGTCAACAAAACTTGACCTTTGTCTTTTTTTGGGCAGGGGGAAAAAAAAAAAGGGAGTAAGCAGACATAAGCACCTGAATGAAAGCTTCCCCTCTGAGAGCATCTTGCCCCACTGACCTACAGATCTGCCAGCTAATAGGGTATTTGGAAGGATTATTAATAGTCACAAGAGGATCCAAGTAAAGCAGCAGGCTTAAAGGTATCCCAAACGCAAAGCAGAGCAACTCAAAGTATGCAAGCAAAGCACTGTAGAGGTCTCAGGAGATCCGACTTCTGTTGCCAAGTTTCTTGTGTGTCCTTGGGCAAGTTATCTGACCTACTTGTGCCTCTTTTCTTCACCACCCCATCTCACAGCCGCACTCTCAAATAAAACTGTTAATGCTTTGGATGCACTCACATAGCAAGGCAACGAGCGGTCCAAGTAAGTGAAACTGATCCTTCCTTCTTTTACCGCGATGTGCAGCACAGGAACTGCTAATAAAGCGGTCACCATTTGCCATGACAAAATGGCACACAGAACTGAAGAGAAGTGATAATTTAATTCCTTAAAGAGATTCAAAGACTGGATTCAGCCCTCCCAGTCACCACTACTTTCCATGGATTTTCCTGAAACCTGAAATCCCTCTTACTACACATTGTGCTGACTAGTGGAGCATCTGTACCCTATCTTGTTGAGACGGGTATCAGTGCACTAAAGAGTCAGCTAAATGAGGGTGTGAATTACCTCTGTTTATCTCAAGCCAATCTACTGACTCAAGTAATGAGAAACCGAAGAAAGCAAGCAGGTTTTTAACTCTATCTGCCATACAAGTACCAACCATGTAAAAGAAATCCCTCCAGAAGTACCAATCCCACCAGTATTTCCTCCAAACCCTCACTGGCAAAAGGAGATGTGTTTCCTAAGAGGAAAAACGCAGTTACGCTGTTACATTTCATGTAGTCACTTTAAGTTCATCTGTGAAGTATATCCCAAAAAAGATATGATACAAACTTACAGGATTTCTAGCCTAAAGATGAACATTGCTATTCTAGAGTTGGGGAACATCAGTACTCTCTCAAGAGAGCTTGAAGCTGTCAAGGGTGCAAGTTGGCTCACTGCCATCCAGCGACAGCTCCCAGCCCCGTAGACCCCTGCTGCCTCCTAAGAGCATTTCCCTCCTTTCCTTCTCCCTTCCGCCCCACTAAATACATTGCAACTGATAAAATGACAAAATTAGAGGTGCTACATGTAGGCAACACTAACCACTTCTCATCTGGTGAGATAATGCTCCCTCCAGCGCTGGCCAACCCAGAAGTTCTCTGCTGGCTATGAGGCCTACGCAAAACCATCATCAGCAGGAGACGGGGCAGTGCAGCTCCAGACCTGCATTCCTCGAGCATTAAGCTTTGTCTAGAATACTGCTAAATTGTCTTTTGTTCCTTCATGCCAAAAAAACCCATAAAAACAGTCCTGACACAAAACCTATTCTCCCGAAGCCCTGGACTGTGGTAGCGGGCACCCAAGATTTGTCATACATGGATAAAATCTATGCAAAATGTTGCTTCCTTATTAGTTTCTCCTTGTCAGAAACTTAATGTTGAAATCCAAGTTCTCATCCTCTTTTCCAATATCCTGCCTCCCAGTAGCTTACTTAAATTCCCCGCTACCCAGAGCATGAAAAGCTCTTTCAGAATTCATGCTACAGTATCTATGGTCTACCTGAAAGAATTCTCTATGCTTTTGTCATGCCATCCAGATTGGGAATGGGACTGCAGTGAAGAGGTTCTGTCTAAAAGCTGGCTGATCACTTTTAGTCACAGGTTCCTAAACACTTCTTCTCATGACAGTACTGATTTCCATTCCCACACCTCCTCAGACGCAAGGACTGAATAACACAATCCCCTCCCATCTCATGATACTCTACCGCATAATCCTCCATCCACTTCCAAACGCATTTGCCATTTTTCATCTTTGCTATTTCCTTTCTTCTCCAGTCCAGGCTACACATTCCAAAAGGCAAGCAAAGCAGCCTCTGTCTGTAAAACACCAAGTGCATCTCCAGTGCAGTACTGTGTAAATAAAATGAATGATCTTAGCACAGAAGAAAATGGGGCATTTTCAATTAAACCACTAATGTCCAAGAACACAGACAAAGCACTACAGGAAGGGAAAAGGTGGCTGCAAGTTTTAATCAAGCCAGAAACTAACAGAGAAGCATATGCATTCTTATGCAAATCTACACCAGACGCATTGCACATCTGCTGAAATGGGTGTCGCTTTCCCACAGTTTGCAGAATTAATGTGTTTAACTAAGTGCCTGCCAGTGCTTGCAGTACAAGAGCTAATTTTTAATGGGGTATTCCCAGCTGTAAAAAAAAAAAAAAAAAAAAAAAATCCCTTTCAATAATAAAGGATCTAAATCCAGGACTTGGTTTTACATTTACTTAAGTGCAAAGACCCCCTTCACCTCCAAGATCTCATTATTCACACTACTCCAACTTGCTTTATAATTAAAAACAATCCCGATTCTTGGAGAAGAGCCTTTCTACAGTTTTGTGACCTTTTGAAACCCCATTAATGAGAATTAACAAATGTTATTCCCTCCCGATCACTTTCATAAAGGCTTTCTGAGATAGGGGGGTGTGAAAACACACAAAGGACTTTGTGAGAAGTTTACAAAACAAAACACAGTAATTTTTCTTCTCACTTGATTACCTTCCTTGCAGATACAAACTGTATTTCCAGGATTACTATGTGCCTTTACAGAGGATTTCGAAAGAATTAAGATGAGAACATAACTCTATGACCTCAGGGCTAAGAAGGCGTATATGCCAGAAAATGCTGAAATCTCAGCTATTTTTTATAAAAATCTATAAATATCAGTTGAAAGGAACCCATGATCTCATAATAAGTCAATAGGTCACAGTTATGCTCCTCTTATCTTCCCTTTTTTCCTTTTGTTTAAAAATAGGAAACGGCACCACATGAAAATGTTCGGACAGAGATAAATCGTGTGACTGAAATACAGGAATCAGGAAATTGGTGTTTTAAAATAATGTCATCCTCATTTTCCCCAACACACTCTACTGTTGTTGAGGCCTCCAAATATTTAAGTGACTTAATAAATTAGTAACCTAGGCAACATTTGCAACAATAGAGCCAGCTGAAAAAGCCCAGCTAAAAACTCCTTTAAAAAAAAAGTATAAATTAACATTAATGTCCCTTACAAAGAGGAAGGACAAACAGTTTTAACATCAAAGGGCTAATTCTGCAATAAAGCTCGGGCGTAAAGCAACCAAGAAGAAAACAGGTTAGACACAGCCCTCAGCTGCACTCCAAATCACCACTGCAAATCCACAAAAAAGTCAGCAGAGATTCAATAGCTGCAGTAGCACATAGGACCCATAATTCACCCCCTACATACTTGTAAGAATTCCCTGCAGTCAAAAAGAACTATCAGAGCAGCAGTCATACAGCAGGTATGAGCAGATCACCTGTAAGAGCACTTCACTCGCATATTTTGATATTCCCTGCTGCTAGCTGGCAAGGGAAAGGGATACCTCTGTCCACAGCACACTTGTCCATTTTTAATCTGTAGCAAATGCAGTCACTTAAAACCTTGTTTTTGATTAAACTCTACCTTTTACAATGAGGCACCAACTAGAAATCCTTGTTATTTATCATCTCAACAAAATGAAAAAAACCTTTACGCCTTAATTTTTTAATGTTTGTACCTAACAGGCTGCAGCAGTACCTGAAGGCCACGATCAGGTCAGCTATCACTACGGCAGGCATTGTCCAAATATGCAGGAAATTACATTTCCCGGCCCAACAAGGTTTATCTTTCAAGCCTGCTTTTGCACCAGCTTTCTAGGCGAGTTAAAAATGAGCCTATTGATCAGAAGGGAAAGGAATGCTCATGCACACTGACCTTCTCTACTTCCCAAGACTGCCTGCACAGACATGCCGTACAGCTCTTCAGCTCCCTTACAGCTTTCCAAGGGTCTCATCCGCACCTTCAGCTTATCTCACGTTAAGTCCTTCATAACAGCAAATGATCTCCTGCAATGAACAGCAGCTCTGTATACACTCACAAATGCAGCAGTATGCAAAACCAGCCCAGCTACACTACCTGCACGCATCTCAAGAAGAAAACCTTCTACAGCTGTAACAACTGTCCCTCAACTATCAGATCGCCTCTGCTTCATGATGTTACAAAGGGCTTTTTTTTTGTTTTATATTAAATATACCCTTCCTACCTGTCCCTTGTTATACAGCCTGCAGACTAGTTTTTAACTGAGCCTCTGGAGACGAGCGATAAGGTTCAGAAGTGGAGAGGACATTATCACCCAGCCTGTGTCGGGCAGCTCCAGGGATCCTTCAAGCAGCTCCTGCACCACCGCAATGAAGATGCCGCCACCTGGTGGGATCTCCACCAGTTTGGGTGGAGGTCAGGGGTGGGGGCAGACTGGACCCTGGGGAGGGGAGACTGACCCCCAGGAAGGGTTGGGGCTCACACTCACCAGTCTCACACGGACATCTCAGAAAAAGCTGGCTGGCAGCACGAGCAGGGCTGGAGGGAGAGGATTTGCTGACAATGACAAGATGCTATTCATTCCCAAAGCCTGTTTGTTGGTGCTCATCCAAAGGGAGATGGTTTGGAAACGGATAATCTTTAACGGATAATCTCCAACAAAAGCGGTACAGCTGCAAGCAGTGGAAGAAGAGGAGGAGGGGAGGGAAAAAACAAACAAACAACCAACAAAAGCATAAGGGGGGGGGGAAAGGTATCAAGCTACAGCCATAGCAGAGCAGGCTGTAAAGAACCAGACAACCCTGAGAGCATTGTTGGAGTCACTGATATGAGAGCTGAGCAAGGCAGACAATGGAATGCTGGAACAGGTAACTTGCAGAAATTGGGCTTTTGGACCGAATTTCACATGATTAGGAGATGCTTCTGTTCAGTGCTTGAGCCACAGCTATTTTCTAACCTCTCCTTGACAGTACACACATTACCTTTGCTTCAGCCCTGAGCGTGAGCCTCATCTTTTCTGAGGGCCAATACTCAAAGGCCTGGAACTCGGGTCTGAGGCAGCCAAGAGACATTTATGTCTGGTTGCACGAGGTCTAGGGCTTTTTTTGAAGTCTGAGCCAGTGAAGCTCCGTCTGTAGATCAATATCCATGAAAAAGCATGGAGCCCTTGCAGCCTGTGTTTGAAGAGCTTTCTCTTTCTGCCAGGAGAAAGGGGGTGAGGAGGCTTATTCTGGCAGTGAGGAATGTCTCCAGACCGCCCGTTGGAATAAAAGACAAGGTGATGAAAATGTCCACATCCGATCTGCGCAACTACTATCGTCTTCTAGCACCACCGCTAAAAGAGGAACACATTTCCTAGTCTAGATAAGGCCCCAGAGCAGCAACATCCATTCACAGGACAAACATTCATGAAAAAACAGCTTCTTCCCCGTGCTATTTTCCACGTATTTCAGCAACTCCTATTTTGAAATTAATAATTTCAGAGCATGAGCATTTGCAGTGAGCTTAGAGCAGGCACACTAGAAACTAATTTGACAACTGCTGTTACAGAAGTTTAAAACGTGTTTAGACACAGACTGTAAGTCAGGCAAAGTCCGATTCTGCCCCCATCACATGCAACATTTAACACCAATGTTGTGATACTGGCTTTATAATTCATTGCTACAAAATCCATGGATGTTCAGTCAGCCACACCAGGCAATATAATTGCTCTGTTTTCACAGTTAGCACTGAGAATGCTGGAAATTCAGTTACTCCCCTACCTCCTCACCCCAAAGTCAGTTTCAAAGAGCAGAGAAAAAGACCTTGAAACACTGTTGGATTTTTTCAAAAGTCAAGCTATGCCTTTTACAGTTAAAAAAAAATAAATAAATAAACCACAGCATTAATCCAGGCAAGACAATCTCTTCACTCTTACCTATTACACACATGCCACAAGTCTGAAAGGAAGCCATCATCCAGAACACATGTTGATACATATTTTACAGAAACATTAGTGGTGTGTCAAAACTAGTTCTTGGAAACATCACCTAACAACACTCATGTGATTTGTGTTTCACGAGCAATTAAACCTATCACTCCAACAAGCAAATTTGCTTTTCCTGTTCACTATTCAAACATCAGGTTAGAGGAAACTGCTTGCATTACAAACCCTGTCCTTCGGTAAGGAAATTCTGTTTCCACGGTTTGATAATGTCCTTGCTAATTCGCTTAACCAGAAGCTGCCGAACCTCCAGAACACAGAATGAAAAAGCTACACTTCAACTATTGCAGCTCATGCTGCAGGAAACTCAAAAATAGCCAGACAGTGATTTAGATCTCATCCTCAAGTCAGACAAGACCTCAGTGTCACACTGAAATCACATCCCAGACATTGTAAAGTCCTACTGTATCCACATCACTCTCATACTGCTGGCAAGCCACAGAGACCAGTAATGATGGTACTTCAGTACTAAATTCTTTTCTCTTGTGCTTACAAAGTTTTACAGGCTCTGCAACCCGACCAGCTCCCCTCATGTCAGTAATTACCTCCTTGGATAGACGAAGAGGATGGTACACGACTGCAGAACAAAGATGCACAGAAATAAACAGTCAGTGGCTGCTGAGCTCCTTTCCTTTCCTTTAAGAAAGACAATTTCCACTCCTTGAGACACTTTTCAGTCAGTCACCTTTCGTTTGGAACAACTCAGTGGTCCATGTTCAGAAAGAGACATGGAAAAGAAATGCTATGACATCAAAACTGCATTTCTTGCCATGCTAGAAAAGGCTTCTCTAGTTTTCATACGTTAGATACTCCTTCCCTCCCCCAGCCATTCATTGTGAAATAATTAGAGTTACTGTTCTCATTGTCTATCAGACAACACAGACAATAAGGCTAAGCCTTCTACTGGTGTTTTCTTCCACTATGCTGTTGTGGTTCCTCAAACAACTGTGCAAGGCTTTACTTTTAATCCTATAAATAACACTTGTCACTCATAGGTTTGTAACCCATATTTAGTTGTGCACAAACATGGCACAGTTTCAGCTTGATTCATTGTCCGCAAACTTCTCCAGATGTGTTCATGCAAGAAAAAAAGACTAATAAGCAGAAAGAATCAAACAAATACTAGCTAATCCGATTGCAATTTCATAGGGAAGGAGAGAAAACGCTATCACATCAGATTCTTTAGGAGGGAAAGGGATAATGGGTTGTTTTTAAACACAGGCTAGGAATAATTAGTTATTGTCCTTGGGCTACAAGATGTATTTTTACATGCTTGAAGTCTGTGTTGATTTTTATAGCCTGTGAGCTTGCTGCTCTGTCACAGGGAATTTCTTCCCATTTATCTACATGTTAGTGTCAGACTACAAACACATCACAACATGACATGACTTTATCAACAAGCAATGTTTTTCACTGTGGCTAATTTTGAAACCACATTCCTGCTTCCACTCATACAAGATATAACCTTGGGTAACAATCAGATAGTACGGTGCCAGACATCCCCTTCTTAAGTATGTTCTCATTTTACCTTTGAAAAGTATTCTAAACAAACAATTTGAAGGCAATCTGCTTTCTTTGGAGCTCCCCCTGACAACAGCAGAGAGATTTCTTCAGAAGGCTGCATTTTACAGTCTCAGTGTCGGGCTCAGTAACAAAAGAAAGCCACGCAAGAAGCAGCAAGCCAGATACAGTGGAAACTACTAAAAATCCCCAACTTCTATTGCAATTAATTGTGCTAAGTATAACTTTGCTCATTGATGTACCAGACAGAAAGCAGACAGACAGCTTCGTCCCACTGCACCAGCTTTTCAAGCTTCCAAAATAAACACAAAGGTCTTTGAACAGACTGTGCTCTCCAGAAAACCTGCAGCCTGATCTTCCTCATTTGATACGTGCAAAGCCTAGCGCTGATGGTACTCACAATAATTAACTGCCATCAGTCAAGAAAGCCAACAGGGTTCTTGTAGATAACTTATTTATGTCATCTTTGTGTTTCAGGAATAAGGCAACCAGTAACAGATCAATGACAGGGGTAACAGAGAGCATTTGCTTCTAGTTTTACAGTCCAAGAAAAACCTGGAGAATTTCTTTGGGATTCAGGGCAGGAGAGGAATATGACAGGGACAACCAGGGTAAAAAAAGTACCAATAAAAGAAAGTGTTTTTACAGGTTCTACATAATATTTGGCAGTGATAACATAGTAATTTGCACGTGCAAAAAATACAACTGCTGCCTTTTCAAGGATGGACCATCACATTTGTCACAGGCGGGGAAAAAAGATACTATCTGCAATGATCTTCACTCTGCAACCTGGGAGTAATTATCGTTAGATTACCAAGACAAACAAGAGGGAAAGACAAGGAAAAGATAAAACAGAACTTCCACTATTTAGGTGCTGATGGAGAGATTAAGCCTGACTGCATTTCAGTTGGGAGCCTAAACAAACCAGAGTCCGGTCACATAAATCAAGCTAATTTTAAAAGGTTACATACCAGGGAGAGTTCGAGGGGGGAGAAAAAAAAAAAAAAAAGAAAAAGAAAAAACCAACAAAAAAACCTGGACGCTGGCCAGACTGCTAAAAATTTTAACATCGTTTTTATAAATAATAAGGGTGACAACTGAACACACACCAGCACGCCTGGGGAGGCTGGACCCACCGTATCAGCCCCTCCAGGCCTGCAGCACCTCATTAATACTAACGAGAGCCGGCGCAGCCCTGCCTGCGCTCGCATCTCGTACTTGACTCCCGGCGACACAAAAGGTTGAGATGCGGGTCCCCGCCTGGGAACCCCGCGACATCCCCCCGCGGAGGCCGGCTGCGGCCCGACGGGGGGGTACCGGCGGGAACGGGGCCGCCCGGAGGCGGGGGGCGGCTGAACCCAGGGCTCCTGTCGCCGGGAAAGGGGGTGGGTAAAGAAGACCCGAGAAACTGGGAGCCGGGGTGCGGGGGAGGGAATAAAAAGTTAGGGCCGGGAAGTTTTCTGCCGCTCCCCGTTTCCAACCTGCCGCCGCAGCCGGCGAAGGGCCCCAGCCCGGCCCCCCCCCA
>VZTO01019464.1:65731-80693 GCA_013400615.1 Syrrhaptes paradoxus
GGCGGCGGCCGCTGCCCGCCCGCTCCAGCGCCCGCCGGCGGCGGCGGCGGCCCCGCCGCTCCCTCAGAGCCGGCGGCATCCCGGACAAACAGACGAGAGCAGTGGCGGGCCGAGCGCCCGCGCGGACTGGGGCAGGAGCGCTGGACGGCTGGGCTCGGCCAGGCCAGAGTAATCGCCCGCCGAGGCAGCGAGCCGGGACCCCCTCCCCGCCCCTGCCCTGAGGGAGGGGGCGGCGGTGGGAGATGGCGGGCGGCGCGGGGCTGGCTGCGGCCCGTCCTCCCCCTCAGGGGCGCGGGCAGCGCTCTCCCCCGCGCCCCGCATCCCCACCCCGCGCCCGCCTCTTGCTGGGGACCGCTTCCCCACGGGAGCGTCTCGTCGTGGCCCCCGCGGGGGGTCATCTCGGCCCCCGGGGGGGTTTCAAAATGGCCCCCGAGGGGTGCCCCTCAGGCCCGGCCCAGCGGCACGGCCTCACCTCTCCGTGGGGGGAACGGCGGCTGGAAAGGGGGTGGGTGGCTTGGTAGAAGCGTCCCAAAGAAGTAAAAATTGGGGGGTAAGCCCCCCCGGGGCGTCTGTGCCACATGCATCTCGGGGTGTCCCTTTCTCTGACCTGCTAGTAGCGTGGCAGGAGTCGGAAAATGACGGGTTTAGGCTCAAAAAGCAGAGCGAGGTGGGGTTCCCCGGGTTTCTGGGGCGCAGACCTTTGTCAGCCTTCGCGTTGCGCTTCGGGAGCCTGCTCGGTCGAGAGCGGTGAGTCCTTCCTGCGCTGCACGGTCCCTTTCCTTCAGGTGCATGGGCAGGAGAAGTGCTGGAGAGAAGGGAGGATGGCTGGCTTGGTTAAGTTTGTTTTGTTCAGGGGATTTGCAGGTTTGTTTCTGAATGACTATTTACAGATCTCCCTGACTATGCAAGGTTTTAATTTTCCCATTGAGGTTCCTATTCCTTAAAGTGCATGTTCTTAAAAATCCAGAATAAAATATCTGTGAATATAGCATGTGTCTCACAGCGTCTTTTAAATCACGGTATTGTAACTTGAATTTTCAAAGAGGGTGGGCAAAGGGATTCGGCTTGCTTTGGGGTCCTTCCCTCTCATCTCTTAATCTGAGTTTGTTCCTGTCCATTATCGATACGAACTGGGTAAATTCGTCCCAGTGCACAAATTCAGTGATTAGTTCCATGATGCATGGAGGATGTAGCACATCATCCATCTCCTTAACATTTCTCACTGAAACCTACAACTTAAAACAGGCAGTGTCTAAGGGCTCATCTTTGTACACAACTTCTGCATTGGTATAAAGGGACTAACAATTTTTTCTTTATTGAAATAGCTGTTGAATTAGCTTGGACCTACAGCAGTTATACTGCCATAAAGCTGCTTTAAATTAGATACAGCTCCCCCAACTTTCTCACCACGCTCTATGTCACCTTGTTTTGTTTTGCACTACAGCAGAATAAGAGGGTTCACACAGAACAGAAGAGCAGTAACTTCCCTCTGAAGGGGCCACCACTGCAAGCTCTGCAGCTTGCCATCAGCTGCCTGAGCCTGAAGGTTTGTCTTAAGAGTTCCCAAAAGTTCCTTTTGGGAGCTGAGAACTTGCAAAGTGTTATTGAACTATGTCCTCCTGATTCAACTGGACTGGAGTACCTTATACTGGTATAGTTGTACCTGGGCTGGAAGATGTGTTCACTATTTCAATGGAGGAAAAAAAAGTCCTGCCAGCCCTATGATTAATTGATGAAACCTCGTTTCCTGTGGGTCTCTGTCTCATGCTTGACTGAGAGCTTGACCTGAATCTTGCCCTACAATTGGGTCATTCCCTACCCAGTTGGGAGCCCTGTTTTCTGAAGTGGGATGAGTTTACGTCGCAGTTTTTCCATTGTATGCTGGGAATACGCGCCCTGCTGCGATTTCCAGGATGAGTTTGAAAACAAAGAAACCTCCTTCTACAAAATGTTTGGTTGTTTCGTGACTGGCAGAACTGGTGTAGCCCAGTGTCCTACAGATTCATGCCTTGGCGTACATCTCCTGGTATCTAGTGGAGGGTGGACACCCTAGGAGGAGAGGCTTGTAGGATCGCCCTGCTTTACCTTGCTGCCACTTTTCATTATTCCTGCAGGGTTTTAATTAGTTCATGGACCTTTATCACTGTGTTTATTTTATTTGAAACAGACCAACAAGTTCAAGGCTTCATGAGGTTGTGAGAGGCGAGACACAGGATGAGGGGAAAAGAGACATCCTGTAAGCTTGGTGGTGTCAGCCTCAATTCTCTGGGACATAAGGATTTTAAAATTACCCTTATAGCCAAGAAGAGTTAGACCAGGCTGAAATCTGTCAAGGATTTGTCCCTCCATCACTGTGACAGGCACAGGGTGATTCTGCACAGAAGCAGCACAGCCGGGATGCCCAGTAACCTCTCTTGACTCCTTCCCACCCCAAAATGTGTTCTATGTCACGGTTTCCAAAGGTCTGGGAGCTGGGGGTGTGCGGGCTACTCCTTCCAGAGCAGACATGTGCATAAATTGCCATAATAATACTGTAAACCAGTAGGAAAAACAATTTTTCCCTCCTACGTTCTCTCTACCCCTCCTCATTCCCACTGCTGCTGATGATATAACAACATACATATTCTCCAAGCTTATCATTTGGTGGCCACAATCCAATCAACTCTTCAAGAGTTTCGCCTCCTACTCTCCCCGCAGCACCTTTTTTGCTGTCAGACTCCTGGAGACCTCTCTGTCCCTCACCCAAGCCTGAGGTCATTACCTGCCACAGCTGCAGGGAGCTTGCACAGGCAGCTGCAGGGGAAAAAGGGGACAAAGCTGCTTTGAGAAAGAGAAGAGGAGCTGGCGCGTTGCGAGGGAAGGATGTGGCTGCTGAGCTACTGCCAAGGGAATAGTGGGGTTTGAAAAAGCTGCCACACAATCCTAGGACAACAATTAGCACAGGAGCGGCTCAAGACACCAGCAACTGGTTCCCATCAAGTGAGGACTGGTTGTATCTGCAAGTATGATCAAGCCATCCCAACAGCAAGGTCTGGAACGACTGGATAGTGAGGTTTCTGAAATTCACATGGGAGCAGAAAACCAAATCCATTCTCCTGCCTTTATTTGTGGGGTTTGGTACAATACAAACAATAATAAAGAACAGGGATGACTAAAATAGGAAGGCTGGTTTTGCAGGCATGACAGTAGTGAAAATAGACACATTTTATAAATAAAGATGTCCTGGAAATCAGAGACTCTTGAGTTTTATGCTCATCAGCTCAGCTGTTCTGGCTGGGGGTCTTCTCCGCCAGTAATGCCCAGGGGATTTGTGCCGGCATAAACCAGCAGTAATCTAAGCACATGCATGAAATTCTCTTAGTGTAAAACAGCCCCATTAGTTGATCTACTTGTGGCTGTCACGTTAACCACAGGCTCTAGTTAAATTAGGGCTGGAGGTTTACTCAGAGTAGGTTAAATCAAAGTGTTTGAAGAGAGCTGCATATGTATTGCCATTAAGCCAAAGACTGTATGTGTTGCAGGAGAAGTTGAACTACATCAGTCTGACTTGAGAAAACAAAGCTTTTCAGCTGACCTTCTTCCAGGAGAATGAATCCGTGTCTTCAGGAGTGAGCAAGTCTCACTTCAGTGATCTTATCTCAAAAAAAAGACAATAATAAAATAAGAAGAGACGTGGCAGAAGGTGGTAAGGACAGTTGAAGTGATGGGATAAATACCATATGAGGAGGAAAGACTGGAAAAATGAAGCGACTCCAGTTTGAAGAACAAAACCTTGGGGCAAGCGAAGACAGAGAAGTCTGAAGAGGTCAGAGAGGTTTGGTATGGACCTGGAATTGTTTTTCCCTGTTCTTCAAAACACGAGAGCGGAGGAGCATGGAGAGAAATGTTCAGGAGCCGGGTCTAAAGCAGACAAAAGGAAGTACTTTTTCAAACAACACATAATTACATTGTGGAACTTATTGCCACAGGATGTCATGGAAGCCAAAAGTATAAATGAATTCAAAAAAAAGGATTAGACAAATTCATGCAACCTCCGGCTCAGGAAGTCTCTGAACTACTGATTACCAGGAGCCGGGAAGGTATGCCGGAGGAAGGATCACTTTATACTCTCCCTCTTCCGATATCCCTTCCTAAGCATCTGCAGCTGGCCACGGCCAGGCGCTGCCTGGTGCCCGAGGTGAGCGGTTATTCTGAGCCAGCCTGGCGATGCTTATATCCTCCTGGTGACTCCCGAGAGATGGAGCCGGAGGCACCAGAGGCGTCTCCTGGCCAGGTCCAGGGCTGACCCCTGATTTTGTTACTCCAGCCGGACGCGGTCCCAGCAAGGTCCGTTGTGGCCAGTCGGTGCTGATTTAGGCTGGTGTAATTGAGGCCAGATTGAGCCCTGAAACCTTCAGAGAGACTCTTCCGCTTTCCCTGCCCCTGGGATTAAGCACTGAAATCTCCGTGCTAAACCCCTCTTTGAACGGGGATGGCAGATAATGCGCAAACTGATTAAAAAAACCCCCGGTGTGGGGGGAAAGTTAAATATTAAAGAGCCAAGGCCCGGTTTTGACTGCTGCTGCCGTCCCTCCTTCATCTCATGCCAACTGCCTCCAGGATACATATGCTGACACTGAATTTCTATCTCACAAAAACGGTCGCAGCATGGGCTTTAAACTCAGACCATTAATGCCAGGATAGGAAACAGAAAAAAATAGAACAAAGGCAGCGAGGGGCTCCTCCGGCTCATACCCACTCCCACTGTGCCCCATCCATCCCGGCAGCATCGCAGGGTGGCTTCCCCAGCACCCCCAGCCCCGCGGGGTGAGGCATTTTGCTCTTACAGTGTTTCCTTTGACTTCCCAACACTAGTCGGTTTAAAACATTTTTCTGCCTGCTTAACCCTGCTGTAACTAAACTATAATTTTCGCTAGTGGAGAAGAGGGATTTTGGAGAAACATCTGGTCTCGTTTCGTCAGGAGAACAGCTCTGTCTCTATTTATACACACGCCAGGATTGTTGTAGCTCTCAGCTGTTCTTCACTCGACAGCCTCTTTCAAGCCACTGTGTCTCGCTCCGTCGGGGCAGGCGGCGGGTCGAGGCCAGCCTGCTGCGACGTGAAACAGAAACCCGTCCTAAAAATGGGCACTGGTGAGAGCTTGTCCTCTCAACACTTGGTGCTCGCTGTCTGCTGGGCTCCTGACAGTGTGCCTTGATGGATGGGGTTGCTCCTGTCCTTCCATCCTAGCGGAAGGAAAATGGGGAAAACCCATTCAACTGGGAAAATGATAGCAATTTGCTCAATAATCCCGATGGTTTTTCTGCTCAGGGATCAGGCCTGCAATGAGCCAAACTCATCAGTATGAATAAGCTGACCCCGATGGTCTCAATTTTCCTCCAAAATCACAATGTGGATTTTGGAGGAAAATTCAGACCACGGAGAAGAGACCAGCTGGCCCCAGCTCTTCTCTCCAAGGTGTTACCAAACAAGCTGTGACCCTGCAGAGACACGGGAGGGTCAGAGACTCCGCTTGGGAAGGCAGCACATCCTACTTAATTCACCACGGTGGGAAAAATCCGCTCCACTGCCTCCACTCCAGCGCTCACGAGACATCACATCTCATTCGGTGTGTTTTAAAAACCCTCAAGTCAAACGGCTGAGCACCTGGAAAATTACCAAACCGCACATTCAGCAGTACAAGTCACTGTATCAAATGAACACTCATCTCCTGAATGATGATGGTGTGTGGGTCGGCATTAATCATCTCAAGAAAGTCGACCCCACTGCCCTGCTCTTCCCTCAAGTGGGCTGTTCCTCTCCTCCCATCCCGATCCACGTCTAGCCCCACGTGCACCCAAAACCCAGCTGTTCTAGCATCCCTCCCTCTTCTCATTTCAGGATATCTGGACTCTTCACTAGTTATTTTCTGATATACAGCTATGAAAGGAGAAGCCATGCAGAGACACAGAGTTTTGTAACCCAAACGAGAACCAGTGTTTTCAGATGCTACTATTGATTGTACGGAGGTTGCAAACTCCCTGGAGCAGGATTGAATTGCACTCTGTGTTTGTACCCTCTGTTGGGATCCTGCCCCTTCAATATTCCACTTCAAAATACTCTTCTCAGCAGTGACCTGAGGTTGGCTAGATCAATATTTGTTTACTCAGCTCAGGTCTAATTTTCATATGCTCTTAGTAATCCAAGTCAAACCTGAATGCAACAGAAAGGGCTGGAGCCCTATGGCATGGGCCAGACAGAACCAAGCACCCTTCCCGAAACACCACCCTTGGGGAGCAACTCACGAGGAAGGAAATATGACTCAATCTTGGAAGAACAGGGTCCAAATATAAACCCTGGTGATTCTGTGGACACTTTGGGGTGAAGGGGTGACTGAGCTCTTCACTTCCAGGAGTCTTCTGTTTGGGAAACTTTTTTTTTCTTCTTATTTGTCAGTCTCTTTGCAACATGTAGAGTACCTTTGCAAAATGTGTCAGAAGTGCACCAAAACAACCAATTTCTGTGTAATTGCTGAGAAACCTTCTCTCACCCTGAGCAAAACTGCACAAAGGAAAGTAAGGGAGCAGCCTGAGAGAACAGCACCTCGTCCTGCCAAGGGGAAGCTCCTACCATGAAATGTCTTCGTCTCGTCCCCTTTATGAAAAGAGGATCTTTTTTCCCTTCCTGTGGGATTTCAGGAGGAGACGAATGAAGAAAGTCTGGTGCTGGAATTTGAAGTTCTGCTTTTGGATATCTTCTCTTTGGGTCCTGGGACAGGAGGATTGGACACAAGCTTGAGGAGTGGCTGGATGTGGCCTTGCCAAGAGCACCTGGAATCGGATCAAAGGCACCCACAAGTGGGTACAGGGCCCGTGGTAAAGCAGGTGGAGGTTCCTCTCTGTCTGCTGGAGATGCTCAAATCCTCTGCTCTGGCAAGACATCCCCTCACCTTGCAGGTCAGGAATATCCAGACACAAAAAAATCCTTCAGCTTGTCAAAAGGAGTCAGCTGGCTTTAAAGCCCAAATGACTCTTTTTTTTTTTTTCTTCTTCTCTTTTTAATAGTAGCTGCCTGTCTGCTGCTGCCCTTACTTTAAAACAAAACAGCCAGCCTCCAGCAACCTTCAGAACAGATCTGTAAAATTCTCCAACCGACTCTAACAAGCAAAGGCAAGGCTGTGACAAACAGGCTGGCTTTTTCTTCGGGGACTGGATCATCTTCAGGGACCACAGGACTGGCATTTGAAAATGTAACTTTTGAACTTATCCCTTTTTTTGTGATAAAGCTGGTCCCCAGGACACCGGGGAGGCGATGACAGCAGATGCTGGGATGAGTCAGTGCAGAGGAGGCTGTGGGATGGACACGGGGTCAGTGGAAGGGTACATTTAGTGGACTGTGCTCAGCCAAAACCCAGTTTGGGTTGTAGCTTTGGGCAAAAAATGAGGCCAAAAAGGAAGAAATTACTTACTTGCCCTTATTTTTCTTGTCAGACTCCAGGTTAGATAACTTGGCTTGAATTTTAAGAAAAGAATAACTGCTAGATTTATCTACATCTCTAGGAACACAGGCTGCTTTTTCTGGGCTGCCTATATTATTTCTTTAGCCGGCTTCTCTCTAATACATTTTTGTTCTATGTTGCCCAAGCAGACGGGTTCTCTTCCTTTGCTATTGTGAGCGGAGACATGCAAATAAATAGGCACTTGTGCTCAGTGGTGTGGTTACCTAGAGAGGCTGTTGTTTGCAAACAAAGGCTGTACCGGGACACAAATAGCCTGGTTTGGTGTAGCCTGGAGATGTAATTCATTAAAAATACTGCCCTGAGGCCCCCCATGCTGCCCTTCAATGTTTGTCATGGCAGCATCCACCAAAGCAGAACCGATCAAGAGCGCTGTAAGATGCTGACATTTCAGAAGAAAGGAGGAGCAAAACGTATAAGCTGTCCTCCTCTCCTCTCCCAGTTCTCCCACCTATTGTTGCTTTAGGTGTTTGAATAAATAAAGGAAAAAAGGCTGCTCTGGAACACAAGGCAGGTGCTCAGTAACAGCTTGTGCAGATGCAAATACAACATCCAGCCTTCTCCCCACCCTGGGAGCAGACCCACAGGTGATAGGCATCACCTTGCACCACAAACAGGAGCTGCTCCTGGTTTTACAGGGGCTGGATGCCAGTTTGGGGAATTCCCCTGTGGGCCACATGGAAGCAGGGACTGTAGCTGCCAGCTCTCAAAGCCAAGTCCAGCCCTGCCGCCCACAGGGAGGGCACCTGCAAAGGTGCTGGGATGGAGACGCATCCCTGCCTGTGCCCTGGGAACCTCCTGGGAGCAGAGCCTGCCCCAGAGGGTTGATGGCCATGGAGGGTCCTGGTCCAGGATTAGGCATCGTGGTGACACAAGTGATACCAGCACAGCTGTTGTAGACTCAGGCCCTGTTAAAAATGCAGAGATCATTAAAGCTACATGCCTGTGCTTGTCCTGGTTCAAGCTGCATTTAAAACAAGATGTAGGAATGCCAGAGCTGGGTCGTACAAAAACCAACTGAGTCTTAGAGCAAGAATTGCTTTGTGGTGGAAAACGGCTGCGTGGTGCTGGTCACAGCAGTGCTTCAGCCTGAAGAGTGCAACCAGGATTTAAGGTTGCAAGGAGGAGATTCAGGACGTTGGTGTGGAACAGAGGCAGACTGAAAACCATAAAAACATCTCAGGAACTTCAGAAGAAACACCTGAACAGAAATGCCTCCACTGAGCATGAGGTTATAACCACATCGCAATAATAGGGGCCACAACCAGAGCAATGATGCAGCTTCACATCGCTGAGCGGTGTTCTCTCCTGAGGAGAGGGTCCAGGCTTCCTCACTCACCATGCGACCCTCAGGTCTCCATCCCTCTGCCTTTGTTTGGCCTGCCAGAGACTCTGCGAGGATTTTGGTGCTCTCTTCCACTGGGTGTATTAGGTATTTAAGAGAAGGGCAGCAGCATCCCTCCAGGATTCATACCTGCTGCTCCTGCCATGCCTGCATGGCATTTGGGGCATCAGATGTTCTACCTCAGGCAATTAAAGGATAAAAATACTGCCATTTCCTCTTGCTTTTCCAGGAATAAAGCATGCGTTTGGAGGGCAGATGACAGCGGTGCCATCCGTACAGCAGGGGAAAGTCTCCTGAAGGCGTTGAGCAGACAGGAGCAGCGCTCAGCGGCTGCAGCACAGGGAGAAGGCAGGCAGCATGGGATGGTGCCCTTTTTACAGTCCCTATTCTGCCCTTAATTATGAGCTTAAGTGATGGCTAATAAAGATGATCCAAAACAAATAAATTGAGCTGCTGCTCTAATTAAGTGGCTTTTGCTGCATGCAATGAGCCAGACCCATCTGTGTCATAGTCCAGCAGAAGCCAGGAGGGTTCCACGAGGGAGTCATTTGAATTGCATCTGAACTGCTTCAAGGAGGAAAATGCAGCACTGACCATCTTGTTTCCTATGCTGGTAGCCAAGAAATACTGGTCTGCTCCCCAGACAGTCATCCTGGGCAGGGGCACAGTCATTCACATTCATTTCATTTGATTGCATCTGCCTTTGTGGCAAGCACATTAATGTGAGACCTTCCGCTGCTTTTGGGAGGGAAGCTTGAAGCTGTTGGGATGCAGTGATTGTTTTTTTCTGGCTAGATAATACTACAACAATAACACTTTATGGCTGTGCCCCTGGTTTGTAACCAGCCCTGTACAGCGGGGACAAGAAGCGATTGCTACTGGATGTATGCTTATTTGATGGATGAAATGAGCTGACAGATTCCCCTTGGCAAATTGCAGCAAAGGGCTTTTCAAGTTGTCCACTTCATCTCGCAGGTAGGGGCTGATGCCCAGGAAGGGCAGATGCGAAGGACAGCACGTACGGAGAGAACCCGTGCCATGACTGCTCTGCAGATATACAGCTTTAATTTCAGGAGCCTGAAGTCCCAAACCACAGCTATCGCTCCTGCAAGCCTCCACTCTCCAGCCATGCCATGCCCAGTCATCTCTGCAGGTATGCCAAAATGTTCAGGGCTCCTTGAGCACTAGTGCAAATTTTTGCTCGAGAAATACTGAACATCTGGGAGATACATAGAATGTTTTTCCTCCCTCCTCTGTGTTTTCCATGGAAGAGTGTAGTCTCAGCACGATATCTTCTGTGACCACAGCTGATATTTTAAAATCCCTTGCCCCAGAGAAGAACCAGTGTGTGATCTCTTCATAGGACTCCAATCCAGGTTGTGTATGACGTCTTGTAAGAACATGCCCTGGCATATCTGAAATGACACCAGCAATCGGCTTGAGCCTGCTCCCTTCTCCTTCATCTCACCATAATGCCCAGGGCTAGCAGTCATGATTCCAGTAAGAAATGCACTCTCTCCCTAAGCCATTAAAATACTTTTTGTTGGAGCTAATCCTGTAAGGAAAAAGGGGATAGCATAAAAAAAAAAAACACCTCACCTCCATTCAGATGTGGGACACTCTGTGTTGTGCAGCATCAGCTGGACCTTCTGCCAGGGCATAGCACCCTGCACAGATCCCATCCATCAGTCCCATCGCTGACACTTGGGTCTCCAGAGTTCTTGCAGGATTTCATTAGAAGAAATCAACTCTGTTTCTCATCCCGAGTGTCAAACAAAAGGGTAGTCACGTGCTGCTTCACTTGAAGATGAAGACAAGGACACACAGGTGGTGTGATCACCAAAGCCAAGCAGGAGCTGCCTCCGATGCAATTAGCCAGCGAAGTGTACCCTGTGCCAAGGGGCACGCATGGCATGACACGGTCTGGACAGCCACATTGTATGTGTGGCACGGCACAGCCCCAGGCCCTTGCAGGGTAGCTGCTGGATGGACCAGTAACTGCTGGATATACCATGGTCTTCATCTTTGGGTCACCACTGTAACACGTAGCCACAGTGATTTCTCCAGACTCAAAGTTATTGTCTCATACTCCCTCCCCCACATGCATTCCTATCCATCTTCAACACAATTATAAGATGTTTCAGCCCAAAAAGCACATTATTTTCTCTGAAAATCATGCACAAACAGCAGCGTGGCTTTGGAGCAGGAGATCCCCCGAGGGAAAAGGATGAGCTTGTGGTTAAGCCATGGGATGGAGAGTCAGCAGATTGGGGTTTCTCATCGCTTGGCTCTGTGAGCTTTGACTCACTGTACAGCCCCTGCATGGTTCATGCATGTTTGGTTTCCCCATCTGGAAAACCAGTGCGATGAGACCCTGCAACATGTATCTATAGCTACTGGGAACCGCCACGTGCTCCTGCAAAGGCACACTCTCACACTGCAAAAATCAAGCCTTTGGGATACAAAGCACTCCTCTGCAAAGCTTTCTGCTGGTGTGGTTCACCAGAGCTGCAAAGATCCACTTAGATATTTAAATATTTACCCAGCATTTAAATATTTACCCAATATTGAAAGCATCCATCAGCACCCTGCGCCTGGTCCCCTGGCTGTGCACAGCCCCGTGGGCAGCTGTGCCCTGGGACTGCTGCTGGTGGCAGGGACCGTGGCACTTCCCCAGCCCTACCCGAGGTGGGATGGGGCACGGAGGGGCCTGGAAGGTCCTGAGGCAGCCGTTCCTTTTTTCTAACTCACCATTGTTTCTTCCCAGCACTGGTCTTAACACAGGCCTGTTGCTGAGGGGCTGGTTGATATGACTTTGGGGAAAGTGCTTGCACAGGTTCCTCCTCTTCTATCTCATGTGCTTCATATCCACCATCATACCTGCTCTGTAAAGACCCACTCTGGGAATCTGACAGCATCTCCAGACCCTCTCCACTTGCTCTGCCCTGTCCATTTGCCCTGAAACTCTCTACAACTCAAGAGTCTGCTGCTCTTCATATTATTTGGGCATCTTACAACACAAGCCCTGCTTTCACATGGGCCCCTTAAACACTACGTTATCAAGAACAATAGAACTGCCCCTCCTCACCAATACATCTCCAGGGTCTTTGTTCCCATTTTACAAGCACGGACACTAAATTTAAAGTGACTTGTGTAAGATCTCCAGGCAGAGAAGCAGCAGCATAGAATCACAGAATGGTCTGGATTGGAAAGGACCTTAAAGACCATCTAGTTCCAGCCCCCTCCAGCCCACCTCCCACCAGCCCAGGTTGCTCAAAGCCTCATCCAGCCTGGCCTTGAACCCTTCCAGGGATGGGGCATCCACAGCTTCTCTGGGCAACCTGGGCCACTGCCTCACCACCCAGAGCTGGAAGATCTCCTAAGTCCAATTCCTGTGAAGTTGCCCAAGAACAGGACAAACAGACAAAGGTTACATGCAGGTTTCAAAAGGTAGAGAAGGTAGAAGGAAAGAGGAAGGTTAAATCCAAGATGCAAGGCAGCGTGATGTTCAGATCTCACCCCCTTCCCACATGTCACTTCTAGTCCTACCAGTCCATCCTGATGTATAACTGTGTTCAGTGTGTATTTGGCATGACCTTGAAAGAGCAGAGCTCTGCAAAAATGGGGTTTGTGGGGGTTTTTTTTCCCAATTATTTGCACTGGGAAAGAGGGATGACAAGCTTGAAATCCACAGGGCCTCATGTACCTGCAGCAAGGAGATAAAAATCCACAGAAGTCTCCTGTAATGATGAACATAGACTCAAAGAATAAACCTGCCAAACTGAAGCATGTCACAAAACTGTCCCAGCACAGCAGCTGCTCCTCAGTGCACACTGTCCCTTTTCCACAAGTGCCATGGGACAACATCCCAGGGGAGAATCCACACCACCAAAGAAAACCAGCTGCTGCCCCCAGCTTCACCTGGTTGAGGCTGTGACCCCGTGACTCAGAGCACTAATTCTCACCGGGTTAAGAGCAACGGAGGAGCCTCTGTCCCTAATGAAGGCCACTGCAGGTAAAGCCAAGGCTCACTTAATGCATCTTCTTAGCATCAAGACAACCACATTTTAATATCCTCTCTGAAAACACTCAATGTAAAATATTTTGCATTGTCAAGGCAGTGTGCAGACAGCACTCATGTTAGTCTGAGGAGAGCTACAGTGAATATTAAGCTTGCCTGATAGCTAAGAAAACTGAAGCACAGAGAGGTTTTGGGGCTGGCTGGGTCCTTTTGTCCTGAGCCTCGAGCTCCTCGGTGATAATTCACATGAGCACACGGGCACAGCCTGGCATCACGGGCAGGGATGCCAACCGGGCACAGGGACTGTTCCCCTACTGAAGGCACATCCTCACCCCTTGCAAAAAAACCCCTCTGGCCCTCAAGCCCCAGCATCTTTCAGTGCACAGGCAATGTTCATGTGGTCCTTCACCAACTGAGCCCTCCAGGCTGAGCCATCTCCAAACCGTTCTGCCATGCAGGAGTGTTTTGAGCCTTGGATCACAATTCTGAAGTCCAAAGGCATGAAAGTATCCTTTCCTCTGCAAACCCACCCTGGCATTCCCAAGTCAAAGCAATCCCTAGCTGGTTAAGCCAGCGGCTGCTGTCTGCTGGGCTGATGCTGCCATCTTCTGCCTACCTGGTGCCTTGCTGCCAAAGACTTCCCCAGTCCCTGACCTTTTCCCATCCCAGATGAGAAAGATGCAGGAATGTAGGAATTTAGGAATGGTTTCACAGTCCTTCAACTGTCCTTCGGGTGGAGGTGCACAGGTGCCCTGAGGGTTGTCCTCTCCCAGCCTTTGCACCGTGTTTGGGGATGCAGCCAGAGATGCTGCGCTTCGCCGGATGAAGGAGAGGGGATAGGCTCTGCGGAAGGAATCACATTCAAAAGATGAAGGAGGTAAATGTGTGCAGTTAATGCAGTTGCTAAGTGGACTGTTATTAGACAGAGCTTGAGCTGTTCACAGTTCTTCCTGAAAATGCAGGAAAATCAAATGTTTAATTCCGAGAGAACAGCAGGACTGCACAATTTCTCTCCCGACACCCATCCAATAAGGGTTTTTTTGGCAGGGACAGAGAGGAATTGGTGTGACTGGCACTAAAGTTATGGCAGCAGCGTGGGTTTGTTGATCAAATGGTAAGGATACAGAGCATTTGTTTTCCAAAATTGCAAAAGACTTTTGCCTCTTTGTTCAGGGCTGTACCTCTGCCAGAGGTGCTGCCTCGCAACCCTTTGATCACTTTTTTTCCCCCCTTTCCCTGGCACCACTGGCAGAGTGACATGCTTGGGGGGAGGTTTTCCCAAACAGCAGGCTGCTCAAACCTGTGGAAACTGTTAATACAACCTTTTCACACCCCTGCTCCCCACCATGGGTGCAGTTCAGTAGAGCTTCAGCCCCATCCCTCCTGGGGATTGTGTTGCAGGTCTCTGTATGCAGATGCGGTGGCAGATCTCTGAAGCACCGTGTGAGGATGCAGTGGATTGCCAGCCACCTATGGCACAGCCTTGCTGGGTTCGAGGATGCGGGGACATTGTCAATGACCTACAGCACAGCTTTGCTGGTTCTTCACTGTAGGACATGGCTTCTGCTGGGGACAGTGGCAGCAGCAGCTCAGAGGGTAAAACATGAAGCATAACCCCAAACCCATGCATTTCAGCTGTCAGAAATGTTGTGGCATCACCATTTCAGGTCTGAACTTTGGTTTTCTTTCCCTCTATGAGGGGGAAAGTGTGCAGATCCCATGGAAGTGGGCTGCAGAGCATCTGGGGGGATGCAGCCAACAAGAGACGTGGTCAGCAGCCCTGACCTGCTGAATTTCAACAGTATTCAATTGCCAGGGCCTGCAAGAAGGGCAGCTCTTCTCAACTAAACCCACTGTGTGAGCTTTAAAACTGTCCTATATGAACTTTCTATGGAGAATTTGACATTCCTGGTGAACCTGATCAGCATTTAGAGACTCTACAAACCACAGGCCATGGGCAGCGGTGAATTGATTCCCCATTCCCCTCCCTGGGAAGCATCCCAAGCAGATGACATTGTGTAGCTGTCTCACCAAAGATGAGCTTGCTGGCTGTGTGCACCTTTCCTGACGGGAAAGCAGGTCTGGTTTGGAGGAGCAGGG
>VZTO01019466.1:1059-14255 GCA_013400615.1 Syrrhaptes paradoxus
AGCCAGAGGAAGGGAAACACAACTCCAGCCATCATCCCAGTCCCCGTTCTTTGCTGCCAGTATTTTGTTTTTCACACAATCCCTTTGAGATGATAAACAGGATGTCACACGAGGTAGTTTTGTTATGGAAATTGAGTCAATAATGTTATCAACTATTACAAGACATTTTATAAATTGAAAGAAAACAATGAATCACAAAAGGCTTTGTTAAGGTTGATCGTCATCTGGTTTCAATTTCTGTTTCTTTTTGCCCTTGGGGGCACTTCTCCCACTGAACCATGTTGCTTCTTTCATGGACTTGTTAGAGGGCGGCTGCACAGGAGCTCTTTTCAATTTTTTTTTTTTAAGAGGAAGATATTGCCCGGACTGGCCTCCCCAGCTTTTTGCAGGGCTGGTTTGAACTCAGATTTGCAGATCCTGGCCAGTGGGACTGCTGGACGGTGGGTTCCAGCCCCACAAACTGCTGCTGCCCTGGCTCAGCCCCAGCTGGATCGGGCTGGACCAGCCTCCGGATGCTCGGAGCAGCAGAACCGAGCTCCTGGCACACGTCCGGACCTTTCTCAAGCAGCATCAATGAACCTTCCGCCTCACCGACCCACAATGAGAAGGTCGCACTGACTGGAAGTTAAAATGCTTGAATTCATCAGCAACAACCTGAGTACAGAGCATCGGCACGGGCTGCTGGGGATGTACCGAGAAATTCCCATTTTCCCCTTTTCCACGAGCCCTCAAACACATTTAACACCACAGACCGAACGATGAGGTATTCACAAACCACTCAATGTGGAAATTCAGTTTCCCTGTCCCGCAGAGGAGGGGGAGAGGGGCTGCAGCAGAGGGGAGCAGGGCAGCCCCGGGAGCCCCCCTGCTCCCCCCAAGCCCCTCGCCCTGGGCTCAGCCCCCCGGGCAGAGCAGACCCCAACACCAGCTCCCGCGAGCCCCAGCTCCCCTGGCCGCGGCCGGCAGCGTGCGGCGTCGGGATGCTGTTCCCTTCGGATGCATCAAATCCTGCAACAGGCAAACTTCCCACAAGCCAAACCAAGAGATTTTCCACCAAAATCTCCGCCCGGGGGCTTTATCCAGCCTCCGATGGTTTCTCCAAACAAGTCACGAAAGAAGCAACTGTCGCAACATCAAAGCCAGGGTTTCTCTGGGTCACATTTAAATACTTATCCCTGAGCTGCTGCGTGCTGCGGACAGCACACCGTGAACCCAGAGAAACGCCGCAGCTTGATCCTGACACCCCACGCGACACCCCCGACTCACACCTCACCTACAACTTAGAAATCAGCTTCACACTTAAACTAGTTCCCCAAGTTTCCCCCGTTCTCCTGCCCTTCCTGTGGCAGGGATGATTGCCGCTTATTATCCTGAGAAACACAGAAATAACAACATTTCCACAGACACCCAGCTTCGCAGCTGCAAATCAAAACCAAGAAGAAGAAAGAAGGAACGGTAAACAGCACATTCACAGGAGAATCTTTCGTTGTTGTTGTTTTAAAAAAAAAAAAAAGTAGTAAAAAATAAAAGAAATTCAAGTTTTTTTTTTTCTTTAAAAAAAGGTTGGTTTGAAGGACGAGACTTAAAATCCTAAACCCGAGGTGGCCGCGGTTCTGTGCGGAGCCTGAAGAGCTGCTGCAGGGCAGGGGAGGGACGGGCAGCGACGCCTTTACAGGGGGGGGCACGGCCCCCAGACCCCACGGGCATCAGGCTCATCCCGACACGGGGAACCGGGTGTTCCCGGGGGAGCAGCTGGAACCCTGCTGACCGCTTCACACCAATCGCCCCAAAAACGCCGTGTTCCCCCTTTGGTCTCTGGGGGAGGGAGGATGGCAAAGCTCTGGATTTTAGGAATCCCAGAAAAATCCAGAGCTGCACCCTGATGACCCGAAGCAGCGCTGCGGGCTGGCAGGCACGAGATGGGAACGATGAACGCCATGGGCACTATTAACAATTAGAAGGTAATTAACACATATGCAATCAGCCGGGGGTTACCATCCTGCCATGCCCAGAGCCCGTCGGTACCCGGCATCTCTGAGCATCCCGGGGCACGGACGCTCAGAGGACAGGGACTCGCCACCGACACAGACCAGGAGTGACCCAGCTCATGGGACAGAGCCCGACCCGGGGCAGGCAGAGGAATAAAAACCCGTCACCTTTCAAAAAGCTTTTGCTCGGGTCCTGGGGTCTGGCCGCTGGGGCCGGGTCTCAGCCCCTCAGCTGGCGGCAGCGGGTTCTGCTCAGCTCTGCACGGGGAGACGAGCCCCAAGCTGCGGAGCAGCAACTGGACAGAGTCCCTCCGGGTCTGCGAGCCTGAGCCCGTCAAATTTATGTCCCAAATCCCTGATCGGATTAAAAGTAACTCTTCAGCCTTCCATCTGCACAAACGCTGTGAAGGAGAGGAGGGGGTCAGTCAGCCAATTTATCCTTCAAATCGGGGATAAAAATTGACTTGTCATGGCAGAAAATTCTACCAAAGACTATTATTGTTGATGGATTCCTCTATGACAGAAGGTCAGATAAGCAAGAGCAGATAGATACCGAAGATAATGAACTTCCCCCTACTAGCATTAAGCACAAATAAAATATGAGTCCCTGTAAACTGAACGTTACGTGAAGAATGGAACAAAAATTTCCAACCTTTCCAGGGTGTCCTTCAAACCAAATTCACAAATACATCTAGCGACCGACCTAGCGTCTCTACGTCTCTAGCTACGTTCCTACCTTCTCATAATACCTGAGTTCGCAATGCAACACATTCACTTTACCCTGTTCAAAAAACACAAGTCGTCAGAGGACTTGGTGCAGAAGATATTAAGAACGACTGTCCGGTGAGCTCCATTCTGGGTCGGTGGATCAGCTTCTTCCTCACCCGTCAGCTGAGCGAGGCTGTGCTACTCCCTGCACCACGTGGGTTATTTGTTACCGGGTGCTGCTGCCAACCAACCTTCGTAGAATTTGCTTTGGACACCAGAAAGCAGAACGTACGTGTCCGTTCGTCACCATAAATGCATTTCGGTTTGTTGTTGGTACAGCATTAGTCTCGGGAGTCCCTTTTGGATAAACACAGAATATCTAACCGATCCCGTCTGTTGGGTATTTGGCAACAGGATGACCACTTTTATGTACACTAATTAAAACAAACTCTTAATTCATCCACAGATTACAATAATCCAGTCGCTGTAGAACAGAATTACTCCTATGCAATCTCAACAATTCCTCGAGTGGATAAACCAGCAAGCCAGAAGATAACCCGTAATAAAAAGATCATATCAAGCTATCTGGAAATTAAAACTTAACAGCTGAGAAATACTTCCTAACTCACAAACAGATACACTAAAATCTTCCCACTTACGCTTGAGGTATAGGCTGTATGCGGAAGGCTTTCCTGAGAAACACGCGCTCGTCTCGTTCCGCAGCCGGAGAGCAAACGAGATTTACGGAACCGCCTTTGGACCGCGAAGCTCCGAGGAGCTGAACTGCTGCTGGGCCCAGCAGCCGATACCCGTAACGCCCCGTCCAAACAGCCACAGACCAGCAGCTGGCGGACTGTCAGAAAAGGGAAACCGCCGAGCTGGAAGATGCCCCAGCGGGACCGCGAAGGCGGCGATGGCACCATGGGTCTCCGGGAGCACCGGGGCCACGGCCGAGCTGCCGCCTCGCCGAGATGTGCCAAGTTAGTGGGTTCCCTCTGCCCTGGAGGAACAGAAGTTGTTCCCCAAAATGTTTTTAAAACAACATCCAAAAATTTGTTGATGAAGCCTCTTGCTACATAAGGATCAGATTCATACCCAAGGACACGGGGAACCCAGCCAGGGCAACACAGCTGCCTGGGAGAGCGACCGAGCCTTCAAAATTAATTCTCATCGCAGGGGGTGAGAGCACGAGCATCTCGTCCAGCCTCCCCACCACCCCGGCAGCAGGAAGCCGTGAGATCACTCGTGAGGTCACCCACACTCAGCGACCACTCCAACAGCTAACCTGCTGTCCCGAAACCCGTTCCCCGGGCAGCGGGGTGGTGCGGAGGCTGCGAGATGGGAAATCCAACCCCTGCAGCACCGAGGGCAAAACCAGATCACCAAATACTGCACCAAACCCAGTTCTTCCTGGTACGAAGGGATTCCACACGCAGCAGAGCAGTGGCAGGATACCACTCCCCGAGGCCAGCAGAGAAAGCCGTGCTGGAGGACACCGGGGTCCCCTGTCCCCGATCACGGGTCGTGTCTGACCGCAGGGCGGCCAACTGCTCCCGGCAGCGGGCTGCTGGGGATCGCTGCAGCGCAGGAGCCTCCTCGGCAGCTACAGGGGCAATCCTGCCTCTGCTCCAAGGTTTTGCCTGTGAACCTAAAATGGATGTTAAGGAAGCAATGATAAATTATTTGCAGTTCTCTGTGCAACGCCAGGAGCCTGCTACGAACCGCAGCAACCCAACTCCAGCCGACGGGAAGGCGCGTGGCCGAGGGAGGGGCAGCTGGGGCTGGGGCTGAACCCACTCCCACGGCTCCCAGGGGGACAGGGCAGCGAGCCCCCACTCATTGCCTTTTTAAAATTATTATTGTAGGCAAAGAAAACAAGCTTGGCACTTCTCGAACACCCGCTTCTCCAAAATCACCCATTTGGGACTCTACCAGCTCCGGCGAGGCGGCGAGGCCGTTTGCTCTCTCTGACAAACGCTTTTGGATGCAGATCACGGAAAGAGCAGTGTGCGAACAGCATCTTGAGGTAGTCTTAGTCATCTCGGTCCCCAGCCCCAAAATACAAAAGCACTAACCCTAACAAACACTGTAACATTAAACATCTTCACATTCTGTAAACCGCTGGAGAATGCATCTGCTGCATTCATACAGAACCATGTGCATCGTGTTGAAGATCATACATTCAACTCTGTCGTGAAATAAATATATAGGAAAAAAGAGTAAAAAAACAAAAACAAACAAAAAAAGATTCTTGCTACAACGGCAGGGACGCCCACCGCCCCGTCTCCTGCCCGGACGGCGTTTGCCCCTCTCCCGCGGTGAGCCAGCTCCTGCCTGAGGCTCCGGCCGGGGGAGCTGGGCTCACTCTTTGCTCACGCTCGTCTTGCAGGAATGTAGAACAGCCTTAAAGAGGAGAGGCAGCTGCTCCAGGGGGACATTCACCATTTTTCCTGGTAAGAAAAAAAAAAAAAATTAACCAGAATTAGCANTTTGCCCCTCTCCCGTGGCGAGCCAGCTCCTGCCCGAGGCTCCTGCCCGAGGCTCCGGCCGGGGTAGCTGGGCTCACTCTTTGCTCACGCTCGTCTTGCAGGAGTGTAGAACAGCCTTAAAGAGGAGAGGCAGCTGCTCCAGGGGGACATTCACCATTTTTCCTGGTAAGAAAAAAAAAAAAAATTAACCAGAATTAGCAGCCACTCCTGAATCAGATTTCAGAGACACCTAAGCCAGCAACGCCGGAGACGGTTTTTCCTTGAACCTCTCAGAGAAACAGTTAATCATCCTCCTGCTGCATGGGACATTTGATATTAATTTGGACGCAGCAGGATTTATTCTTTACTCAATTGAAAGCAAAATAAATGGGCAAAGTCAGATCAAAACGATCTCTCCACAATGGAGCAGTATTTATAGAAGCCGGGAAAGACCAAATCCCGTCTCTCCTCTAAGTCCTTGTTGATCTCAACGGGTAAATGACGAGAGCCACTCGCGATCTTTATCCAGTTCCTTACAATCGAGTCGGATGGAGCATACGGAGCCTTGACACGGGGAGGCAAGTCCCTTCCTTCGCCAGAACATCAAACGATGTTTCAGTGGCAGCAGACCCTGCAGACCCAGCCAGTGACACAACCTCCGCAGGTTTTGGAGGCTGGGACGAGCTGGAACCAGGGGGTTACGCTGCTGCTCTGCTCATCACCCGCTCCCTAATTAAGCAGCATTTCAGGGACCTCTCTATTTCTTATAACTACTCAAATCAAGATTATGCCCTTTGGAGACAAAATGCCTCTGAGTTGGGATTGAAAGGAAAAAAAAAAATAAAAGTAGAACCCGACCAAAGTACTCAAAGGGCAGCAGGTCAGAGCAAGGAGCGGGACGCTGCGCTGCGCCCGCCAGCGGCACACGGACAGCCTGCAACGAGCCAGCCCGCAGCCTGCAACGAGCCGGGGCGACGGGACACCGGCCCAGAGGGGGCCGAGGGGCTTCAACAGAGAAAGGTCCCATCCAAACGTTCTCCACCCAAGTCAAGAAGGATTTTGC
Organism: Syrrhaptes paradoxus; assembly: GCA_013400615.1. Classification (NCBI taxonomy): domain Eukaryota; kingdom Metazoa; phylum Chordata; class Aves; order Pterocliformes; family Pteroclidae; genus Syrrhaptes; species Syrrhaptes paradoxus. The sequence continues at coordinate 7,287 of VZTO01019466.1, forward strand.
TGTTATAAATTAATTTTCTTCTCAAAGCAAATTTCGTAACTTGCACATGATCCATCCCAGCGGGAGAAGAAGTCAGAAAGTTACCTGCAATATATCGTATCTCTGGCAAACACATCATCAAATCCGGAAAACGGTTTGGCTGGTGTGGGTACTTGTACTCCGTGAAGTCCTGGCAGACGTACCAGTAGCGCTTGTTCAGCTGCTCCAGCTGGGACGCGTTGGTCAGACCCCTGATGTCTGAAAGCGAACGTGATCAGAGCGATGAACACGCGACAAAACACCCCAGAGAGCAGCAGCCTCGCACGCGTGGCTGTTCTTCAGGTCGGACAGACCGACTGCTACAACTCCGAGCTGGGTCCCTGCTCCGGAGACCGGCTCAAGCGCCCAGTTAGATCAACACGAAAAACTCCCGTCATCCCTCCCACCGCACCGGCATCGCGGGTGTGTCCCTACATGTGGGTCTGGGCACAGGATTCCCTCCCAGGGAAGACCAGGATGAGCACAGCTCATGTCCTAAGCCGCTCGTGCCCAGAGCTCAGCACACGCTCTGGGGGATAACGGCTCCGGCAGCACGTAAAGCAGCCGCACGTCGAGGCTTCGTCCCCGTGGTGGGTTCAGCATAACGCCTCCTCGGACAGAAACACGCTGGTTTCAGCTGTATCACCCCGGCTGGGGAAGGCACTCGCTCTGTCATTCAAGGTATCATCATGTTTCTCCCCATCAGCTTATGAATTCTGCCCTACGGGCTTTATAAAGTCACCAACTCCTGATTTTAAATCTAGCTTTGCCAATGCCCAGCAACGTACGCAAAGGAAAAACAGACGTTCCCAAGCCATCAAACTGGTGTCAGGAAGGGTCCCTGCCACTGTTCAGTGTGGGTGATGGCACCGGCACGCTGCCAGGGTCTGGGGAAGGGGCCGGCACGGCCGCTGCGGACCCCCGTGCAGGCTGGGCACTGGGACACCATCTGACGGAAGAGGCATTTGTCTGCTGCCCCAAAAGCTGACTTGGAAAAATAATTCCCAGGTATTGCACATAAAAAATTGCAAACTTCAACTAAAAATAAAAGAAGACAGGAAGTTAATGAAAATACATTTCGGAAAACAATGGGGACAGCTCGAGAAGCGCATTATCCAGTGTCAGGAAACTGCCCAGGGAAGCAAAGCGGAACCTCGCCCGGCAGAGTGAAGCGTCAGCACTATCTGCTGCGGGAAACGAGCAGGGGAGGAGGGAGCCCGCCGCACATTTCACCAACTGCAACTATCTTTCACGGTAGAAAAGGCTTTGGGGACATTTATTTCCAAAATTACAGCTGAACACCATCCACTGAGCGTTTGTCTCCCAAGAAACATCCTGCGACGGCCACCGGCCGGGAAAAGGGATCCAGGAACAGCGACTTGAGACAACGACGGGGACGAACACTACTGAGGGACAAAACCATCTATTCCAAAGGATTTCAGCCCACTACAGTTGTCAGGAAATGACCAGGCTCTTCGCACATATGGAAGAATTATTCTGCGTGGATTCTGAAACAGGGGTCGAGGGTCTTGTGGCAGCCTGGGCTGCCAGCTCTACCCCCTGGTCCATCAGGAGGATACGGTCCCTCCTTAGGCACAGTTCGTTGCACAAATACTTCACTCGTGACTCCTTTCCACTTTAAAGACTCAGCGCTGGGCACAGAATCTAAACAGCAGGAAGCCAGCTAGGTGACCTAAGCGTATATCCTGAGGGTAAATATTTTAAAGAGTCAGAAAAGCTCTATAAAAAATAAAGGAGAATCAGTTTCACAAATTCACCTTTTAAAAGCAGAAAAATGAACAAAAACATTTTCTGGTGGGGGATCTTTGAAAGCCTGTTATGCCAACAGCCAATGCTCACTACAGGAAAAAAGCAATCCAAATAAAACATTTAAAAGGATCATTTTGTGAATTTCCTGAACAGTTACCTAGAGCAATAACGCTTTCAGATGACACATCCTGCCCTGATGAAAAGTTGTCAGCAGCTGGGAAGTCATCACCCCCCCCAGACCTTACCCAGAAGGTTCCCCAGCCTCCCAGCTCTGCTCTGACTCTACCGGTCCCGCTGGTACACGTGTGAAACCACACACCCGCCGTCCCTGGTGTCAAGGCAATTAAAATGGGCCAAACAAATGAATTCCTTCACTTCCAGAACTTCTCCAGCAGGTACCCAAGCACTGTGCTCTGCCTGGCGCACGGGCTGCGCGATGGCACCACGCACAGAGAGGCTCTAGAGCTCGATCCCCTCCTCCCAGATCTCCTTAGGGCACAGAGATGCTCAGAGCGTTTCGGGCAACTCCTCCTGCGAGGCCGATACCGCCTCTGCACCGACTCACCTTGGTTCAGGAAGTTAATGGCTTTCATACACGCGTACTCCTCGTTGCTGACCTTCAGCTGGTTGAATTTGCGGAAGAGGTAGATCAGCCGCTCCATCACCTCCATCCCCTCTTCACTGAATCTGGAGGAGAGAGATCACCCATCAACACACAGCTGGGAAAGTGCCCGACGGAGCCTCGGCAGCTGCGGAACAAGGTCCTTCCTCCCCAGGAGCGATGCCCACGGGCACCCCGGAGCCGCGGGGGTGTAGGCAGTGGGCAGCAGCAGAGCTGGGGGTCGCGGGGGGCTGCCAGAGCCCACGGACACGCTCCAGCACCATCCCACCTGCCCCCAGCCAGGAACAGCCCCTTGGGAACACAACTTGCAGCAATATCCCTGCTCCAAAGGAACCACATATTGCAGAGACGCTCAGGAGAGGGACAGAAGTGTTCGGGGAAGCATTGTACAGCGCAAAGAATAAGAGCAGAGGCAGAAAGCCGTCTGTGAATAGAACAAAAATAGAACCTGTTCCACTGAATAATACCTTATTTTGGCATATGCGTTTGTTTACTTCAAAGTTATTTGTAAAATGCACGGTGGAGTTTGACCCCAGAGGAGTGAAAACAAACTATCTGAACCGCAGGTCACCGCTTCGAGAAAGTAATATTGTCAGCGATGAAAGCCTCGTCGGCTCATCTGAAGTTGTACAAGTTTTCTTGCTCTCGAGTTGACATCACAAATCTTGCAGGTGCAAGATTGCAAAGCTCAAGAAGTTAATGAGCACAAAGACCACTCAGTCGTCTGTGGGGTTTAATTGTTTTTGGAGCATGCACATTTTTACCAGCCACTCATCACTTCATAAATCCAGGAGAGCTCTTCTCTCGTCCCCGCGGTTGAACTGCCTTACTTTGCCCGTGCATACTTTCCTCCCCCTTTCAAACAAAGCTGTTCTGTTTTTCACAGCCCTATTTCTTCTCGAGGACTGACTCCTCCACACACTTCTCCTTGCGGTTTACACCAGGCTGGGAGTTATCGGGATCAGCCGGGGAGGAGGGGGAAGGGAAGCGCTATCAGGAGTGCCGGGGGAGGTCAGGAATCTATTCATTTCATATTCATCTCCAGAAAAACAGCACAATAGAGGAAAACACTGGATCTAGCAGGCAAACGGAACCTTCAGGCAGCAGTTAGAAGTGATTAAAACACAGGGGCTGGGAGCTCATCCTCTGCCTTCGCTGTCACCTGCCTCAGCACGAGGCATTTTGCTAATTAAGAACAGAAATTACCCCAAAGTGCCGGACTCAGAGCTCAGGGAGGTTCCCTCAGCCAGCTGGGAGACCTGACGAACCCCCGTTTGCCATCACTGCTGATCAACGCCAGAGCAACGGGGGCTCTTGGGAAAGCCACAAGCTGGACACCTCTCCAGTCCAAAGGGACCAGTTTGTCCCCAAGTGTGTCCCATGGGGAGACCGAGACCCACCAACCGCCCCACTGCCGCCCCCATAAAGACAACGGGGAGGGAACCGTGCCGAGACCCCCCCCCAGTGCAACCGCCTGCCCAGTGGTTTTGTCGGTGGGCATCTTCCCGTGTCACTAATGCCAATTAACGACACTCGAAAAGCGAAATCAGAAGCAGCGACTGCAGCAGCACTCGTCTCCCAAGAACACCTATTTTCATCCATGCACACAGATCTTCTCTGAAGGACTTTCGAGGTGACCAGCTCTGAATTGCCGCTTCCCCGAGGGCAAGGATTCCTCTTTTGTCTTGTTTTCTTACCTCTCGCTTGTATTTATCACCAACCCAAAATGAAACAAACACTTCTCTTTCCAGGCTCTGACCAGGACGGCAGGAACAAAAGCCGCGGCTGAATGCAGAACAAGTGGCATTGTGGTTCCCTGACCCTCGCGGCTCCTCGCAGGAGCGGCACCAGATGCACGAAGAATGGCCGGGCAGAGCCGCGCCGCGGAGGAACCTGCCCCAGGAGATGAGACACCTGGGACCAGCTCCCGGCTCCTGCGCGGCCGCAGCCGGCCAGCCCCTCCGGTCGTCAAAAGAGACGCACAAAGGAACCCCACGGAACCGCCAGATGCTGCCACAGCCCAGCACCGCAGCAGTATTCACATCTCTGCTCCTCAGACACCCAGATCCTGGCGACTCCTGCAAAGCTGCCAAGCCTGGGCAACGGGGCAGGTGTTAAAAGGGAGGGTGGGCAGCAGTTTCCGTAAATCCCACCTATTCTGCTGTAATATCGTGAGATTATGAGTCTGCTACCAAAAGGAGGATGCGTCTGGCACCAAGAGTACAAAGCAAAACACCCAAAGCAAAAACAACGCCCTGGCCAGGATGATAAATGAAAGGCAGGTTCCCCGGAGCATCAGATAGCACGTACCATGGAAAAAACAAGAGCTAAGTTGCAACATCTTCAAATTTATGTAATCAAAACAATGAAACAGCAATTAATAACCAACTCTTTGATAACACAGACAACCAGCTTTGTGAGCAACCTTTCCGCTGGCCCAAAGGGCTTTTGAATAAGACCTCCCGTCCTGCATCTCAGGGTTACCCGAAGCGTTGGGTATTTTACTCTCCCCATAACAAAGGTGGTTTGTAGGGCTGTGCTGGGGGACGAGAGCATCGCTACGAGAACTCCAACCAGCACCACACAGCACCATGCACCCTCCCCTGCAGAGGGAAATTCTGATCCAACACGGACGGACCACGGTGCACTTTAAACCTGGAACAGCCATTCCCTCCGAAATAGCCGGGGGTGAAGTGACCCATCCCAGAGGAGGTGGCTCGGTGGTGACAGGGCACCCAAACGCCATCCTCCCGACCGCTCCTCCAGCCCCAGACCCCAGCCCTTGCCCAAGCTCAGCCCCACATCTCACCTGTGCAGCTCGTCATCAGAGGGAGAGTACTTGGAGGTGACGTCCGCGAGGTCACCAAAGATCTGCTTGCTGTAAACAGTCAGCGAGGAGAGCAGGATCAGCTCCTGCCACGTCGAGCTGAGCAGGCAGGTGTAGTCCTTGATGGAGAGCTCACAGAAGAACGGCAGCTTCTTGATCCAAGCAATCTGCCTGAAAAGCAATTCATCCGCCAGACGACACAACAACGCAAACAGCTCTGCCTGAGTCACTTTGTACCTGCAGGCACAGTCAACACGAAGGCATAGAAACAATTAACAACATGGAACGACATCACCTGACGAGGCACTTGAAAAGCAAGGAAAACGCGGCAGGAATTCAAGTGCCCGACGTGCCCAGACTGTCACCCGGCAGCAGGAGCCACGATGGCCAGGGGCTGCGAGGGAACCCCCCAGCCTTGGGGGTCACCCACCCGGCCAGCGCCCCGACCGCCCCGGGGTGACTTGGCCCCAGCGACAGCCCCGCAGCTCTCCCCAACAGCCAGAGCACCCAGCTCTTCTCCACCCACGGGTATTTTTGCAGCTACCCTGTTTTTGCACAGTTAATGCAATCTCAGGGCTGGAGCCCACCGAACGCCAGCTCAGCCTGACACCCCCCGAGGTCTGTGTGCCCCCAATCCAGCCCCAGCCGAGGTCACAGGACACCCATGGGACAGGGGCTGCTTCACCCTTTGCACTGTGGCTGCATCTGCACCCACGGGACACATCCCCTGTGCCGATGGGGCCGCGGAGGCACACACCCCCTCGCCGTCAGCAGCCTCTGCCGCACCGGCCGCAGGCAGGGGGCAGCCGGACCCTCACGGCAGCCAGAACACGCAGCCCCGGGCAGCCTCGCCGCGCGCGCTCACCCGTCCTCGATGAGCATGGGTGTGCCGAGCGGCTCCAGGTCCTCCGCCGACACCAGCTGATTGATGAGACTGTGCGACTGGGGGTCCAGGCTGCGCGTCTGGGGGGGCAGCAGAGCCGAGTGAGCGGAATAGCTAAAAAGGTGCGGGAGGTACTGATAGTGCGTGGACACCGGCGTCCCGATATACTGATCCCTGAGTGCAGCGAAGCCGTTCAGCTCCACGGACCTACTGGAAAAGGAAAAGCTTTTCAATATACCCCCAAAATTCATTTATTTTTAAAAATCTGAGTACAGCGGAGAAAAAACAGCTTATAGAGAATAAACAGTGAAAAGTAATCAAGGTCGCATGATCTGCAGAAAAAATTATCAATACAAATTACATTTTAAATGCAATCTCTGCATTGCCTTCTTTTTCAGTTCCCCTGAGCATTTCATCTCCCAGATCAATTCCTTTCCCAAAACACGAGAGATGCGAGACCCTGCCGCGTGTCCAGTCCACGCAGAGATGCGCTCACCGTGTATTTTTCCCACATTGACCCAAAGCACCACCCGAGGGAAGACACTCGATCACTGCAAAACCAAACCCTTCCAGGGGCCATTCCCACCTTGAAGACGGAGTAGAAACGGGTGAAGGCTGGTTGCTCTCAGAAACTCCGTTCCCAGGGGAGCTGTGGTCACTGTCTCCGTTGTTGCTCCATGACATGTTCGCCTCTCCCTCAAATTCTTGCCCAGACATAATTCTCTCGATCTCTTCCTCCGATATCTGTCGAAACAGGACCGTCCTGGTTACCGTCACCGAGCCCCTGCAGGGGCACACCGCGACCGTACGGCCACTGCCAGCGGCTGCAACCACCCCGCACCAGGAGCA
>VZTO01019468.1:6042-17229 GCA_013400615.1 Syrrhaptes paradoxus
CTTTGCACAGAGTTTTTTATTCAGCGAGAACTGTAGGACTGACAGCTAGTGCATGCCCCTTACTTCTTGGTGCAGTTGTGTGATCTGTAGAAGACTCAGAGAGGCAGGTATGGCACAACTAATGCTTAGGAGAAAAACAAATAAACTGAATGGAATTTGAGGACAACATAAAATTAAGTCTTTTAAGTGAATTGCTGAATGATGCTAATTCAGAAGGAATGTGCTCAGAAAAATTAAGAAAATGAGTGTCATGGGTTCCTAGACTTCACCCAAATTTGGAAATCTAAGAAGTCTTAGAAGATGGAGACTATGTCCCACCTACAACTATCTGTAGAATCTCTAGACAAACCTCTCCTAAAGTGCCATCAGGCTATTTCACTGAAACCTCAGAGAAACGTTGATTTTGAGAACATTACATTTTCCAAATGAACTAAAGTTGGAGATGGAGAAAACCAAAGCGATCAATTTCTTTTTAGAGCAAAGTTTCAGCCCAGAATTTGAGGGAGACTGTCTCTCATTACAGCTGCATGTACATCTAAGTCTGTCAGTTGTTTGCTCATTTGTATGAGCTTTACATACCCAAGGTTCTCACAGTTCAAGGTTTGGTTCATCTTTGCATTCACATTAGAAGTGGTGCCACGTCACATCATTCCATTAACTGACATGGCATATCCATAAATCTCAATATTAAAGAGCAAGAGAAAGAAGATGAAGAAGCAGGAGGGAAGAGAAGAAAGTCTTGATGTTTTCCTACCACAGGGCAGGCCCTGAAGAAACTTGAGAAGAGAAAAAAAGGAAAAGGAGGAGGTAGAGGATTGGCTCACTTACCTCTGAAATCTCAACACCACTGCAAACCAATATTCAAAGGTCTGCAGAAAATAGAGGAAAGATAAAGGAAGGAATAAGGTAGAACTCAAGAGGGGAGAATATGACAGAAAACAAAGAGGTAGAACAGCACTAGTTATGTTTTTCCTGAGACTAGCTAGCAGGTTAGATAACTGAAAAAGAAACAGAAATGCACCATACCTTTTCTTTGTCACTGGCTTCTCGAGCCACAGTAGAGCCCTGAAACAGAAAAAATGGATCTAAAAAATTTGCATATGTCAAACTAATTTGAAAATGTTACGATAACAGGTCAAAAAGCGGATGAACTGCATCCTTCTGAACTTGAGAGCTGTTTTAAAGAAAGGTGAATGCCCAGGGCCACTGAACTGCTGCAGTCGCTTGAAGAAGATGTATCATGAGAGAATAAAGATGGATTAAATCCTCAAATGTTCTACTTCTATTGTCCTGCTGACTGCTGGAGCTTCTTCCTCGTGTCTCACCCTCGAGACTATCATCCTGGAAGTTCAGACCTCTCATCTTTTTATGCCATTTAGCCTATTCTATGTAACTATTTGGACACACATAATACACATTTGAAAAGGATCTCACACAATATAAACACAAAAATATTTGAAAGATCACAAAGTACAAGAATAAAGCACCTCACAGCAACATGAAGTTCAAAGAAGAGATGAGACCAACTGTGGATTCACAAGGTTTACAGTGCTTGCCAAAGACATTTGGGATATTTAGGGTTTTTTTTCTTACATTTATTTTGTAGTTTAAAGCTAGGAGGCAATATGGTGCCTTCTAGATAAACTGGAGGTGTCAAAAAATGGTTGTATGTATTTCCTTGGAAATTTCTTGGAGCAGGACCACACCTTTAAGTACCCAGCGTTTGTTTATCACATAGTAGCACTGCAAGAAATAAGAACTATAAAGACGATAATGCGATAAGCATTGGACATTGAAAGATGGGTACATTGCCTCTATAATTTATTGGAAGGAGTGCATTGCATAAAGAAGTGCTGGAGTGGAGTGATACTAGTTTAAAGAACGCGAATACTCCCAACCACATCTTTTCATGCCGTGTTTTATTTTGTTTGCAGAGAGAAACTCAGAACTTGGAAAGGACGAAGAGAAAAGATAAATGAGACAGTTTGCCTTAGTTACTACGTATGGCTCAGCGCAGAGGGATTTCATTGCATTATATCATTAACAGATAATAAGCCTGGTAAAAGTCTGACATTTTATTTACTGATTATACACCTTTTATATTGTATCCTGTTCACAAACAAACTTCTCCAACAGACTACTGGGCTTGAAAAAAGATTCTGAAAATGAAACTGGAGGAAAAATAGTGGCTTTACAATAGTAAAAATTAGGGAGATTTCCAAATTTGACATTGAAGTCATTTTAATAAAATGCCTCAGAGGTGAGGAAAACTCCTTTGAGTGTGATCCGTGGTTTCTTTTTCTTAGTATCTACACAGGTAGAGGTTTGTGCTACAAGTAAGCTCTAAGCTGGTGTCAGAAATATTCACGTACAAAAAAGGACTCTCAACCTACAACTGCAGACGCTATATGTAGCAATTAAAATCAAGAAAAGTGGTTTATAATATAGGCAATGTCACTATAAATCTGCTCAGTGAAGGCGTTAGTTTTGAAGAACAACATGATATTGATGTTAAATTTAAATTGAACGAAAAGTTTATCTTTAAAGCAATTCTGTCCAGCTGGACAAACTGAATAGAGTACAGAAGCATTCACAAAGGTAAAGAATAGCAAGAGTTGTTGACACCAATCCAAAGAAAGTGCTGAAAATGCCTGTTTCTATTGTGCTTTCATCCCTTTTTTAATGCATCTGGACATTACGATGCTCTAAAAGACACGGTTCTGTCAAAAAAAAAAAAAAAAAGTCTTTCTCTTGGATAAGCTCTGCTTCCAATAATACTAAATACCAAAGAGTCAATTGCTGACAAACTGGAAATCAGTTCTTATAAATCATGTTCAGTCAATTATCTAACCAACTGCTAGGTAGATAGTTGACAGTAGGAAAGGATGGTGCAGTACATAGCATTACAAATCTCTTAATACAGAATGCTAAATAAACATCTTAAAACAAGTTTGCAGATTCACTTAGTGACTCAACAGATAGAAATTAAATGTATTAGAGAGAAGTTGGTTTCTAAGGGGATATTTTATGGAGGAAATTAAAACAGAATCCCTCAGGTAGAAAAACTGAGACTATATTTTGGGCATTCATTGTAAGCGCTGTATATTAACTACAGGCAAAATCACAAAACCTGAAACAAATCTGTAACACATCTTATGATAAAAGCAACAAATTTTGTTTTTTTCAGAACCTTATCTTTTTTTACTTGAATTATTTTTAAATATAGAATGAAATATGAAGCTTTTGTAGTAGTGATGTACTTCATTAGTTGCATTTTATTGGTTTAAATGATGATTGTATTTAGTTATTTTCTAAAAGCTCTCTGCAGAATCAGCTGTGGCTTTCCATAATGTTGATAAAAACCTACAGGAAGCAAAATTACTACTGTACTTGTGTAAAGGGTTTTACCTTTAACCATTAGCTACACTTAAAAAACATACCTGGTTAAACTGCTCCATTTAAAAATGCACAATACAAATAAATTCGTACAGTTTCTATAAAACCATCCTTCAGTTTTGCTAAACTTTGATGCAAAAATAAACTAGTTAATCCTGGCTCTTACATAACACAATTTTAAATTAATTAAAATTCTGAGTTATATTCAAGCATTAGAATAATTAACATTTGCAGTAAAGATTTTTGAGCTTTGTCAGTTATTTAATTAGTAGTTATTTCTCACCTTTAAATCATATTTTCTATAAACAGATAAACGATGGCTGAACACATTTCTTGTAACAATCATATATACTTCAACTCCATCAACAGTAAGCCGGTACATGCCCAGAAACTGGGGAAGAAGTGTATTCCCATGACATTCCACAATAAACTGCAGAAGCAAAGAAAAAACAGAAATGAGGATGGATACATATTATCTAAGTATATATTTATACATTTTTAAAGGTAAAAGACCCAGAAACAACACATTTATTTGCAGAATATATATTCCTGTGGAGACAAACCTTCAAAAAAATCACACCAAAACGAACCCCTTCATCGGGAGGTTATCCTGCTTTTAGGCCAGTGTTTAAAAATTAAAATCTTGAACTACTTAAATCTTAGACTTCTGTAGATAATCTCACAGACAGACCAGGCTCCATTTGACAGACCTTTCCACTTTTATGGTCCAAAAAGCACACCTAATGCAGATAACATATTTGGTACTGATGTCAAAAACCAAATATTTTTTCGAACATCACACTATTATATTTTGTACTCTGTTGTTCCATATTATATTTAATTAATATGTTTATTTGTTTATTATAATGCACATTTATGGTGCTGTCACCAGCAAAGTATTATTTATTATCATAAATTTTCTGATAGTTCCCATGTGATGGTTGCAATTCAGGGTCAATACAGTTGAGCAATGAAGTGCAAGATCCCTATATTTTTTTAAATTACGAATAATTATATTTCCTTAAGGTCAACATATTCTATTACAAATGGCCTATTAACCTTGAAAAGATGCACCTGCACCTGTAACCTGTCTTTTTTTTTTAATCACTTGCCTTACAACTAATAGTTTGAAGTCCTGTTGGAAAGACTACTGGAGGAAACAGAAAAAGTATGGATGAGAATTATTGAAGAATGAATATTTATTCCCAGAATAAAAATGACCATACTGTATTAATTCTAACATCAGCTCAAATACATCTACTCACATTTTGTGGAACCAAGGAGAAGTTAAGCCACAATGATGCAAACCAGAAAAGCACTCACCAGCTTTCCTCTTTCTGTTTTCACCAAGTCTCAAACAGAGGAACTTGGAGAAAGTTTAAAAATTCAAGCTCCAAACAGGAAACATGAAAACTAACCAACAGTCAGTTTTTGAAACAGATCAGCTTCTAAATATTCGTTAAATACTAAAGCTGCTGTTTCTTCTGTGCCAGAGTGACCTTGTTTTTAGAAATATTTTTCTAAAATTCAGGAGACTTTAGGACAGGCTAACTGAATAAACATTTTGAATTGTTCAGAAAAGGTAGTTAGTATTTAGTAACAAAGAATTTAACAAAGCTCTTGGAGCCCTGGAGATTTGTCAGTTTTGGGGTCCTCTTAATTTTAAGGAATTTCTCTCACTAACTTAATACTGGAATCTGCACAGAGCACATACAGACTTTTTAAAATGGCAAAAGGAAACCAGAAAGATTTAAGAGTCCTGAAAACAATCTTGTCCAGCAAGAAACAAAGTGAACGAACACCACAGATGGAAATTGTTGACTGTGAATTGTACAAAATTTTGACTAACAACTCTGACACACAAGCTCTGTTGAACCAGGCCAGCACAGTTTGGGCCATAACAGCCCTTTCTGCCGGCCCTGCCACTGTACTGGAGGTCACAAACCCAAGCAGAGAACACGGAGGCATGCCACAGCCACGCCACTTCTCAGTGTGGCATTTTTAAACTCAGACTGCCTATGAATGGGCAAAACATCTTAAGCTGCTGCAGAGGCTCTGTGAATGCAAATCAAAACCTCTCCAATGAAATATATTTGCATGCTCCAAAATATAAAGAAGCTTGACAGTAAAAGGCCACAAAAGCAATGTCAGTGTACAAAGATTGATTGTTTTCCATCTAAAGCAGCACTTCTGTTTTTAACTGATGCAAGTTGTAAGATGGGAGTTCTTTAAATGAAGGTTTCTCAATCATAGGGCTGTTATCAACCTCACAAAGCAGATATAACGTGTTACAGGATACACGGCTCATTCTGTCCATCAGTAATTTCTCTTAAAGATCTGATCATAAAGTGAAATTAGAAGTATTAATGCTGAGGTGACAAAACTTGTTTAAAATACTAATCTCTATTATACAGATTACATTGATTATTTTGTTATAAACATCAAGTACTTGGCATATATCCTAAACGTAAATATTTTTCTAATGCTTTAGAAGGTGGGAAGGGTTTTTCTCACAAAAACATTTAATGAGTGGTTCCTTCTGTAAGTGAAATGATTTGTTTCTACAATGATGATAAAAATTAATCTAGCTTCCAAGAAGAGTTTAGTGCCACAGGGTTTCAGGCCACTTATCTGTTAAATGGATCTATCCATTCCTAATCTTATGGCTCTTAACTACAGAATTTGAATTCCTGTGTAGTAAAAGAAATACTTTTATTTTAGTTTTCTATACGGGGATCTGAAATGCAGAAGCTTTATCCGAAACCATACAGAGTTTGTGCCACATGAAGGAACAGCAGCTGGGCATCTCGAGTACCAGACTAATCATCCCCTGCCTTCCCCTCTCAGCTTCCAGGGCATAGTCCTGACACTTAAACTCTCTCTTTAACCCTACTCTCCAATTTTAACCTTTCTGGTCCCAAGTGTCCCCATCTGTAAAACAGCAATGACATTAACACAGAACATGTGCAACTGTAATAACATAAAATAAATCCTTTGGTTAGCAGTATACAGCCTCCTCCGAATAGTTCTGTATTACATGCCAAGGCAAAAAAGGCAATTAATGAGGGTCACTTAAGTCTTTTTTGTAAGTTAGGGTTAGCCATTTGCTAAGGCTGTTGTTTCATTTTAGTATTTTTTCAAACAAGTCTTCTGAAAGGGCAGTGTTACCAGCCTGCAACACAGGACACAAAAAGCTCTGCTAGTATCGCTCTTCACTTGATAAAAAGGGACTTGGCTGTGTTCTTGCAGACTTCTAAGAGACCTTCTCCAAGCAGACCATGTACTGTGACAGTTGTTTCCTACTTGCTGCTGACTGTGGACACTCATGCCATTTAAATGTAAAGAAAAGCCCCTAAAATGATTTCAGTGTTTCCCATGAGAGCATTTCTTATCCTGATAGGGAGGCAAAGGAAAGAGGGAGGAATGCCACTTGCTTTCAGCATCTACAAGGTTGGTCTAGAACTTCCTACCTTTGAAACTATCAATCCCCCATATCTGCATCACAGAGGAGGCAAAACGTGTCATCTGTTTGGGTGGGAGCCCAGCAGGACTTGCACTGGTGACTGTGGTTGGCAGATTTTCAATTTGTCCATCTTGATATAAATGAAGTAGCAATTTAGTCACCTCAAGGTGCTTTTTAGGAATGATTTCCTGAAGTTTCCCACTCACAGCTGGAATAAAAGTGAGCCTAGAAAATAAGCCAGTACATGCTTAACAGGACTGCTAAATGTCAGTGAAAGAAAAGACCTTCACTCCTTTAACTCTTTCTAAAAAGAACATGAAAACAATTTTATCAAGTAGCCTTGCTAAATAAAACTGTAATACTTAGCTAATACATTTACAAGTCCTTATATGCAGTAACAAAATCCATCTTTTTTTAAAGAGTGTTACAATAAACACCCCATATTTTGTTAGTTCAGACAATTTTCATTTTTTCTGCACAGCATGACCACCATATTATCATTAACAAAATAAAGTATCATCAGCATGTTGACACACTATCAGCTGTGCAGCATAGTTTTCAAATATGTAATTTTCTAAGCTCTGCTGAATCCTATGCTTAAAGCTGAAAATAAGTAAGAAATTCTTCATGATCCTATATTCTCATTTTTTTGTATAAATACAACTTCAAGATTCCTTAATAAGAACAGAACTTTTCCAACCTCATTTTACATGAAAAATAAGATTCTTAGCTTCTTGCTTCCTCATGGTAATGCTAGCAAGATATCAGGACGATTAGAAGATAACACAGTACATACAATTTATTGGCAAAGAAGTTATGCCATTTTTGGCTCTTTTTGGAAACACACGGGGTAAAAGTCCCATTTCTGCTATTTCTCCTCCTCCCCTTGGAAATAATCTGCGGAATGATTTGACATCAGTGAAGATTAAATCCTGAATTATGTCTATCTTGGTTCTATGTGAAAACTCAACATTTTAATTTCTCACAGGTAGCCCTATTTTGCAAAAATTAATTCAGAAATACACAACATGCTCATTCTCTGTTTCCTCTTTAAAGATTATTTTCACTATTTTCTACATCATGATTAAGGCAATCATGCTTGAATTATCAAATGCTTATGTGACAAGTCTATACATTCACTGGGATACTTTCATGAAAGAAATTGAATGGCAAACAATATAGTTACTTAAAAACATTTTTGACATTGTGAAGGACAAGAAGTTGATACTACTTTTTTGGGCTCAACTTTCTCTTTCAAATCCTCTTGCTTGCAATGAAAAAATACACTCCACTAATGTACTGTTTGCAGGTGCATGGACACATGGAATTGCTCCCCAAAAAGGAGGTTGAAAAGTTGTCTAAAGAGTTGTGTCAAGTTTCAGAATGTTCAGATTATTGCCATTTTCTTGAACCCTAATAATTTCACAGAAGAATATTCATTGGGTACTTATGTGACCCCCCAAAGGATTAATAAGCCAAATTACAACACACAACAGAAAGTTGCAACAGCATTAGATGTAGATTTTCAAGGCATATAAAGCCGTTTTCTTCTAGTGAGTTATGAAAGAAAGTAATTTAATTCAAGGAAGCATTCAATAAATACACAGGTTTTAAGACAGAAGCCCTGTGATTCACAGCCTTACATTTCACGTTGTTTTAGACTCAGGCCAGTGCTTAATTTTACTTCAAAGCGCAACGCAATCTAAATGTCACCACCGCATGTGATTATCTAGGCTGCAGATCTGCTACCAGGAACATTATACATATATTCTCATCTCTACTTTTTCTGCTTCTCCTGGTTTTTCATATCGAAGCTGCTTTATAGGTCAGTTACCTTTGCAGGGCTAATGCGATAGCTACGTTCTGCACAGCCTCTTGAGTCACACAAGGAATTGGCTAAAGGGCATTTTTGACTATGTTTCTTCGCAAACCTCCCATAAATCTTCACCTCTTACTACATCAGGACATACAGAGAGTCAGGGTCACAGTTACATGATATGGTCCTTCTTCATTTAAATAATATTACATTATATTGCCTGGCTTTGCCTTTTTACCTACTCTTTCCCTTCTATTTGTGGACTGTACAGATGTAACTCAGGAAACAGAAGGGGAACGGGGGGAAGCAAGCCACTGATAACTCATGCAAGTAAGGATGTGGAGGGAGGATGACAGACTGTAGCTCTGCTTCAGCAACCCACTGGCTTGATGTCAGCCTATCTCATTGCAAATCTCTAGACACCCAGTTCCCACTTTCTTTTCCGGGGTATTCTCCAGCCTACGTCATCACCATTTCAATGACAAAATTGCTTTTAGTCTACAGTAATGCTTTCCCATCTATTTACAATATTAACATTTCTCCTGCCTCTCATTCAATAACCTTATGCTATTCCTCGATTCCTGTGCAGCCCTGAACCCATCTCTTGCTGCAATTTCCCCTTTTCATCTTACTGTATGTTTCTTTTCCTTTCATTTGTTTTCTTGTTTCTTTCATAATTTTTTTCTCTCCAGAAGCTAAGGTCATATTTTTTTTCTTGCTTTTGTTTTCTCCTTTATGCTGTTGTCTCCCCTTTTTAGTCCATTCTATTCTTTCTTTCCATTCACTTCCCCATCCCTCCACTGTTTGCTGCCTCTGGTAATGGGCAGTCCCTCTCCTTTACCACTATTCACTATTTCTGCTGGTTGCCAGGGAGACAAACAGGCAGTGCAATAGGTGTCCGTTCTGCATACAATTACCTGTGCAGGGAAGAGAACGTGCTGTCAACAGGGACAGCCACCTATAGAAAACCTAAAGGGTACCTACACTCCTGAGTAGCTTTATACTAGAAGGTTTGTACACTAACAATTCACCTGCTTTGAGATGGCTTCTCAATATCTTTACCAAAGTCACCTGGGTGTCAGCACTGAGGGATAATAAATCCCTTTTGAAGCCCATTTTCATGAAAAAAAAAAAAAAGCTGTGCTGTTTTTTTCCTGAGACATTCAAGTTGCTTTCATTTTATTTTTAAAAATTTCCATCCTGCCTATCATCTATTATCAATGAGCACAGGATTCTACTTTCACATCAGTTTACACCCATTTAATCTTTAAAGCAAGTTTAGCTCACTGGGAAGGATGAGGTGTCTTGATTCAGACATTTCAGAAACTAGAACATCTGCCTACAGAATTTTATTACTCAACTGTCACTGATTCCTGCCCTTGAAAATCATATTTGTAGTTTATAAAATATCTACATATATACTAATACCTACATAAATATATTCCATATTTTACATAAATTATTCAATAAATGTTTTGCACAGGATAATATAACCCCAAGAAACATAAAAACATAGCCTGAATATATGCCAAAATGAAAACTTTTTGAAGGAAGCAGGGTATTACCTGTTCCTTATACATCAGCTGAAATCATGGCAACGTAGTTATCACAGATGACTTTGCTGGGCTCTCCTTTAACAATGCCAAACAGAGCTGTAGGTTTAATTCCTTTTTCTGGACTTTATAGTCCCATCTTCTTGGGGTCAGAAGCATAGGTTTAAAACAAAACAGGACTAGATTTGGAAGTATTTCAAATGCATATTTGATTTTGCCCTCCAATACTATTTAACATGAACATGCTTGATTAACTTACACAATTTAAAATGGTCAAACAATGTCTGGAAGCTCATTGAGCAACAGTTTCTCTAATATTTTGAAGTCTGACCCATTGGAGCATTAACGATGGTTCTATTGTATGACAAGCAACGTTCAGCTGAAGCAACGCCTGAAGAGTAGCGAGAAGAATTCTACTAATAACTGATTCTATACCAATAACATAAGCAGCCCAAAACAATTCCAAATTATCATTAAAATGTGACTAAAAGGAAGCAGTATTTCACACTATGTATTGAAAAATATTACAGTAGGTAAAAACTGTCCAGCAAGGAAATTCACAGCACGAGAACATAATGTTGTATATATTTAGGGGTTAGAAACCTAGCTGGTTCATGCTCTAGGTCATTTTGTCTTTAAATGTAAATAGAAAGCTGGTCCATGCACCATGGACTCTAGCCATAAATAACAAGGTTCTTTGCAACTTTAAGCATGAAGAAAGACATTATTCCCCCTGATGTCTACAGAAGTGGTGGTCTTAGGTTTTTTTTAAACTTTGTAAGAGAAAAATAATGCTCTCTAGTGTTCCTACTCAGTACTAAAAGCATCAGACTCATCTGATGAGCTGACAGAAAGTGTCAGTGTTTAGACTGAAGCATTCACCATCTGTCTGAGGTTCTGGGACTGACTGCCACTAAAAAAAAAAAAAAACATAACATCAGACAGCACAACCAAATTAA
>VZTO01019471.1:0-20337 GCA_013400615.1 Syrrhaptes paradoxus
CAGACAAAAGAAGGAGACTATTAAAAGAAGGAGAGCACAGAAGAACAAAACTAAAAAGCTATATAATCCCAATTATTATGTGGTATGTAACATAGATCAGGATGTTTATCAGCACTTTATGTTGTTACTGCTTGGAAAACACAATTTCTGCAGTAGAGATACATGAAAACCAAGAACACAGAGAGGATCAGAATAAAACACACAAATGTTTTTAAGTGAAATGTATGCCTCTGTTAAACAGGAATTTTTTAGATCTGATAGGAAAATGTTGATTTTAATTAACACAATCATCTGAGAAGGAGACATCCCATTTACACTGAATGGGTCACAGTTTGGCCTGTATTTTTTCCATTGATACTGGGATGAGAAAGGGTCTAAAGCTGCTTGTCAGTTTAAAGGGTGCCTTCTTTACAAATTAGATGGCCACACAAGGAAAGGTTTATATAGGGGTGATGTAACACACAGAGGAACTACACAATGTGAGGAGTTTGAAATAAACCCACAAAACCAGGCCATTTCAGAGTTAAGCCTATCAGTCTATCTTTACCTTATCTCCCTGTGTCTGTCTACTGCAGTAATCTTGTACAAAATCATTCAAGGATATTTTGTCCCATGTGTGCTGTAACAGTGACCTGGAGAAGGCATAGTGCTGAATTAATAGATAAGCAAGAGCTTTAGCTACCATTCTCATTGATTTTATGGACTTAAGTTAAAACTATTTAGTTATTTGAAGGCTTCGTTCTTCTTAATGTTATTTATTTAAATACGTCTCAAGGATATAGCCTTCTACATGATAGAGGAACATGGCTCATTAACACGCAATATGACATTAATCAGTAGTATTGATTCTTGTTGCTTGTTATAATGATAATGTGCACTAAGACTATTACAATGGATGTTACAGCAAAGAGGGACAAGTATTTCCCTTCTTGCTGGAGCAGTAGCCAACATGACAATTTTATTCAAATAAAATGCCAAAGATTTTTCTTGTGGGCCTTACATTCATATGAATAGCACTACTAAAACCCAAAGGAGCAGCAGATATGAGCAGAATAAGCTATTAACAGGATACAGGATTTAAACCTTCATTTACAGTAAGTGAAAAATTATCTTCACTCTTTTATATTTAAAACGCAAAAGATACTGATCTGATTTATGACAATGTTTTTCAAAACTTTGTTTCCTATTTCAAATTAAGAAACACCAAGGCTTCTGCGTAAAATTAGTCCTCTGTTTTGTCTCAGAGTGCTGGCAAAAGTACACAAAATGTGCTCTAGGCAAACCCACAAAGCCAAGCATTCCATCCACTAAAACTGCAATGTGTAATTCAAAGGTTGTATCATACTGGGAGCGTTGCTATCCCAAAAGCAGGTGAAAATTTCACAAAGGTGAAGTTATACCCATTTACCTTCTTCCACTTCCTCCCCACAGTACCACTGCAGTGCTGCAAGTTAGACAGATTCACCGAAGTCGAAAGCTTTATAGCCTCCCACTCAGCCTTGTTCAGCAGGATCCACTATAGCATGTGACATAACCACAACTGTGCTGCAATACCCCTCCTGGCAAAACACCCACCAGGATATTTTACGTCCTAGACCATAAATACAGACTCAATAAACACCTGATGGTACAAGCTCCTTTACTCAAAACAGGCAAAATGACAAATCAAATGTGACACTCATTCTTTTATTCATATAGGATAAATACGTAAGCTCATTACTGCTCTTGCTTACTATTCTATCCTATTTCTATAAAGCCATGTGGAAATGTTTAATGTCATGAACGTACTCTGATTACTTTCAGCTGTTTTAGTTATAAGATAAATGAGCCAAACTTCTTAAAAAATAACATTACATTTGTACATGTGAGTCTGTATATGTCACACATATATGCACAAGATATGATGTCATATCATGATGTCTGTCCATCTGTGTGCCAGCTACTTGTTTTACCTCTACCACCTGATGGACAGAACATCTAACCCAAGGCTGTTCCTCAACCAAATTTTGCAGAGCAACACATGTGACGGAGTTCCCAACAGAAATTAATCTCTTCCTGCAAATTGATCAGGTAATATGACCATGACATACCACCTGGATTTACCAGGCTATTTTGACTTAAAGAGGTATTCATTCAGCTCG
The DNA here is from genome assembly GCA_013400615.1 of Syrrhaptes paradoxus. Classification (NCBI taxonomy): domain Eukaryota; kingdom Metazoa; phylum Chordata; class Aves; order Pterocliformes; family Pteroclidae; genus Syrrhaptes; species Syrrhaptes paradoxus. Next base: position 2,142 of record VZTO01019471.1, read on the forward strand.
TAAAAGGTCAGATTTGAACCACCTGTGATGCAAACTGGTTAGGGTATTTGTGATAAAAAAATAAAGAGACCTGAAAAAAAATAGGTAAGGAAATAAATGGTACTAAACCATCTCATTTGTGTTTCAACTCTTCTTGATGTGAAATGCCTGACATGGATTTATTTGGTTAGGTGTATATTGGTAAAAATTTTGAGCTAACTTACTATTTTATATTAAAATATGATGACTCTTCAGCTTATCCCTCCAGCTTTGATCAAGGAACATTGATTTCACATTATATTTGGGTGCACTTTGGAGCTTTTGTGCCCTGGACTGTGCAATGCATGCAAGGTTCCACTTGAATAAGAGAAAAAACTTCTTTACAGTGAGGGTGACAGAGCACTGGAACAGGCTGCCCAGAGAGGTTGTAGAGTCTGCTTCTCTGGAGACATTCAAAGCCCGCCTGGATGCGTTCCTGTGTGATCTGATCTAGGTGTTCCTGCTCCGGCAGGGGGATTGGACTAGATGATCTTTCGAGGTCCCTTCCAATCCCTAACATTCTGTGATTAGAATCAAAGCAGAGACAAGCCAGGACACACAAACTGTCAGAAAACTGTTAGTCACTATTACCAAGGTTGATGCAAACTGTTGTTTGAGCCCTGAAAATGTAGACAATTTTTAAACATAAGAGAATAAATTTGGAATTTCAGATATGTTTCAGATAGGTATCTTCACTTTTGGATGCTCACCTAAAACAGTATTATCATTGTGATGATCAGATATTAGAAAAGTAAAGTTAATAAAGAGAGGTAGTATCTTTTAATAGGTCTGGCAGGCTAGTTGGAAAAAGAAGGTAGATGCTAAATATAAAAAATAGTAATTTGGTAGAACCGATTAATATCACTGAATGAAACAAAAGTAAGTTCTTTCCAACTTCAACTTAGCATGGAGTTAGCTGTTACTTTGACCTGAGGAAAGGACAGTTGTGTAAAATCACGTTTTCTTTTCCCTACTACGTCAGCAGAGCAAAGAAATCGTGGACTAGCATTGCCAAAGTAACCTACTATTTCAGTAACTATATCACTTCATGAAGTTCCAAGGAAAAGGAAGTCAAGAAACAAAGCAATGAACTAAAACAAGAAGCTTTAATTTCCTAAAATATTCTACCACTCACAGGTTTTTCTTCAATTTTTCCTCCTTAAGACTATAGCAGGAGAAGTTATGGTAAATTGATAGCAGTCACAAATCCTAAATACAAAGTCAAGCATTGAAAAGCTATGCAGAAGTAAATGAGCCTGCATTTCATTTTACTACTACACTAAAATTTCTCAATGGCCTTTTCTCTGTGTATTTTATATGCTCTCTGCTTCTTCCTTTTCTTTTTCTTAAAAAAGGCAATGCTTTCACTGCCATGGGGAAAAAAAAAAAACTATACCTTGGATGCTATTTATTAACTAAAGAAACAAAAAGCTGATTCAACATAAGGTTATAATTGTAATAATTGAATGCTAGTGAAGCAATTGTCTTATATATTATGTTTGTGCTGACAAGAGTTCAGTGAACTAAAGGGCTGTATATACACAGTCTAAAGCCATTCAAAAATAATCAGTAAGTGAACTGATGCTTCCAGTATTTTCCATATAAATCTAACCCAGATGACAAAAGAACTTCATGCCAAGTTGTATTTGAATCTAAGGCAAAGTGTACCTCTCACCATTTGAATTAATATGAGAAGAAAACACGCATGATATAATCTCAATCAAAATTATGTCATGCCATAACAAAGTAACTGAGTCTACTCCTGCTTTTAACTCCTTTAGTGTCCTCCCTTTTAACTCTTTCAGTGTTTTCCTGCCACAGAATGCCAGAAGCAGCTAGACTGGATTGCTTTGATTTTCCATAAACATACATACAAATTTTGTTTCACAGGCAGCACATTATGAAAAGCACTTAATATGGTAGGAAATAATCCAATATCCTCCAACTAAATTCTGTGTAGCACCTAACACATTCTAATTAACAACAACTATTATGTCTTTAGCACTGTCAATGAAGTTTACCCACATTACTTAACAATTGCCCTAACGACACCCAAGACTCACTTCAAAAACTGAAGCAGCATCAAAACACACTAGATTTACCTTATTTACCTATACTTATATTAATCCCATGCAAAAGTCTGAAAAATCAGGCACAGAATATGGTGCCTTGATGGTGTTTCTTTCCCCTCTACAGAGTTTATAAATGCCTTCCTTCTTCAGAAGGTCAAATTTTCAGTAATTAGAATTTGTGAAAACAAGTGTTTTTCAAACCATTATTTGAAAAGCTTCATCCACTCTTGCATACCCATCTCCAATTGTGGTGGTGATTATAATTCCAACCCCTTAACCCTCCTAAAAATACACAACAATTACAAAATATATAGGAACATGGTACTCTGCTGTTACCTACGCTTTCATATGTGTCAGTCCAATAGGTCAATCTAAAATGTTATTCTTTATTCAGGAAAAAAATACCAAATTCTGACTATTTGCCCTATACCTCAGTATTGCCAACCTAACTCCCTGAACTCCAATCAACATTCACCCCCTTCACTGCACAGCAGCTGAGTCCACTACTAGATTTTACTACTAGGTTAGATTTAGAAAGACACGATTGCCTTTTATTCTTCTATGAGTCATTTACAAATGCTAAATTTAGAAGACATCCTTAATGAAAAGTCCCTGTGTTAGAGTACCTCACCCTGTCTAAGCTACAAACCAAAAATAGATTCTGATGGAATGTATTACTAGTACCACATTTCACTTCTGAAAGCAGTAAAAGCTGTCTGAGACAGAAAGAAACTCACAAATGACTTAACAACCATCATAAGACTATCACACCTCTACTCCAAGTGCAAAATAGCCCTAAACCATTAAGACACAAGAGATCAAGAGTATGTATTAAAAACAAATAAACAGGCCCTTTGAAAGCAAAGCATATACTACATAACTAAACTTTGCTTTGTCAGATAAGATACAGGAGAATACTATAGCCATCTGTGACAGACATTATTCGTATTGCTAAATGCTCTTTTAGAAGGAAATATTTTTAGGAAGAGGACAGTAGAGAATCTCTACATAACAGTATAGCATGGAACATATAAAATAGGGGCTTTCAGTAAGTGTTTAGCAGATTAAGTGAGAAGTGATCCAAAAAACTATATTCTTTTTTATCATTATCATTACTGAGACTATGGCAAAGCTCACTACTTCGAATCTGCCAAGCCCAGCAACCTGAGGGAGTGTCTGAATCGCACAGCAGCATTACACAGTCTTCCAAACAGCCTGAATCATCACAGAGGCAAAGGGAATTTCTAAACACATGGTTGGTTATTCTTGAATAGAGACAACTCAGTTAAGGTTGATGAGTCCTCAAGATAACAGCAAACAGCAAGAGGGAACTCATCCATTACATAGTGGTGAGGAGCTGACGTTTTGGGAGTTCATTAAAGTGCTGAATAAAGCTGTGATGTCCTCCCAACCCTCCCATGAATTCTGACCTGTCAGTGGTTTCACAACTAGACAAGAAAAGCAGGATTCAAAATTGAGCTTTCTCTCTCCAGTGTTAGCTCACTGAATTATCTAAGCATTACAGCATGTCCAATCTCAATTAACAAACAGCATTACCTATGAACAGTAAGTTTTCTTGGATACCACAAATGCTGCAATAGCAAACTAACAGCCTACAGTCATCTTGTTGGAGACTTATTTTAACAAGCCCCTCAGCCCATCAAGCAACTAGATGTAAAAAGGAATTAGTGAAGTCTCTGAAATATCTGGTAAATCCTTAATTTGCTTTAGAGGAAGTCTAGTGTAATTAACCTTTACAGTTCTGAAAAGCATAGCATTGTCATACTCAGTGCTTTAGTTTCCTATAAAAAAAAAATTGAACACAATTCTGCCTTATTATTTTGCAAAAGTATCATTTACAAAGGCTTCTAATAATATACATTCTACAAATATTTTTTTTCCTGATAAACTACCTAAAACAAGCACAAGAGGAAGAAAGACTTCCAAAAATCACAAGAGGTTCTTGTTACTGATGTGAGCCTCTAAATCAAGCAAACCAGGTTGATGAGGTTTCTTAGAGAATGTAACATTCACATTGGGTAATTGTTATCAGAAATAAACTTCACAGTAGTGAACACTTTATATTCACATATATCTAATCTTAACAAGTGGTGTAGAAAATACAGGACAGGAGAACATACCAATATCACCATACTGATGAGCGTACAGCAATTTGTCCCCATGCCCTGAACACCCCCACTGCCCAATAACTCCAAACCCTTGGCCTGGCAGGAAACTTCCCTTATCCCAGTGCCAGTCCCACTGCAGTATCAGTAGGGCACTGTGGGAAAGGCAGCCTGTAGAGAGCTCTACCCATAGCCAAGGCGGAGGCAAGGGCCATGTAGGGGTTTACAGAGACTTTACATCAAAACAAGTGATCTAGAGAGATTGCATGTGTTTTCAGTGAGGACAAGAGATCCAAAGCAATCTCTCTGCATATCCCAAAAGACGAGCACCAGAAACTAGAATGGCATTTAGTCACCTTACAAAGGGACAGCATCGTCCATCTTTGTCATTTTGCAACAAGTTCTTGAAAAAGTATGGCGTTCTGCAGTTCATTAAAGCTTAAAGATTTCCAGGTAGCACTGACATCGGTTTCCACATGCCTTAGTGAGTAAAACGGTTGGGGTGAATGCCTATTCTGTGAAAAGCAGTAGTAGAGGCAATTTTCCCAAAAGTTCAGTGCTCACAAGAAGCGCCTTTGAAGCTACAGCTGAACAGAAAAATTTGAAGGATGTGAGAAGCTAGAAAGGATGCGATAAAAGCTCTTAAAAAGGTAGAGGTACTAGGAGATTTGCTGGTAACCTTCACTTTTTGGAAACCATATGCAATCTAGAATCTTGCAAATGCAAAATTTTAAGAGGCAAACATAAAAGCCACTACCAGGAAATATGGTTTATGGTCTAAAAAAAAGACAAGGGAATGTGAGCAAGAGTAACAGAAAACTCCACAACTTTTTGCTTTCATTAGAACTCTGGCTCATGGCTGTTAGCTGGGTTTTTTACATTACAGTAGACAATAATCAAAGGTCATGAGTGTCAATCCCCTACTGCTTTTAGTTCACAGCTAAACCAAAATAAAGGTAGGTGACGAACAGTTCTTGATCATTTCTGTCAATCATTTTTCCAGATGAAATTAGGAAAACTATACAGTTTTAACTAAGAAAGCAGAGTTGAAGCTCCTTTGATATAAATGGGAACTGAACTCACGGGACTGTGCTGCTGAAAAAGATTTTGCAATGTATTTTCGTCTTTCCCAGGATTTTCAAAAATTCTCTATGCATCTGGCAAAGTCCACATTTATTCACTGGCATCTAAGCAGTGAACCAAACCCACTGAAGTCAATAGGAGCCCTTTCATTGACTTCAGTGACCTTTAGATCAGTTTTTTACAGAGACTGACAGAACAGAGATGAAAGGAAGATCCGATAAAACTTCCCAATTTGGTGCAGGCTATGGCCATTGCATTTTTACTTATGAAAGGATTTGTAACAGACTTTTTGTTCAGCCATATATGAAAAAAAAAATTGAATGACTTCTTTTACTGTGGTAGATGTTATGAGTACCGAATAGTTACCTGATGAAAAAAATTTTGTTAATCTTCAACAACTCATGGAAGAAGGAAAACATGACCACACATACATTTCTTCCTATTGTTGATCACACACTGGATTAGCTGTTGAAGTCTAAGAATCCAGTGAAATACTAAATATATTTAAACTGAAGTCCACATACAAAAAACTATACTAAATTTAACATTAAAATGACTAATTTAAGTATGACAGCACTACAAAACAATATGGTTTAACAGAAAAGGCTTAAAATGAGAAAAATTAAAGCATTTGTCATCAATGGTTACAAGATATTTTCTATTCTGTTCATTCAACCTATTCTTGTTAGCTGATATGGTTTAAATATTAATATCAACATAAAACACAAATGAAAAAAATATTTTAGACCCCCAAAAGCAATTGCCAACATTCTAGTACTAAAGCAGAGCTTATTACTTGCTAACGTGTCACTTTTCCAAAGCCGTGCCTAAGATAAGCATAAAATGCAACAAGAACAGAAATATTAAATCTGAACTTGTCAATTAAGATGGGTCTTTCTCACTCAGTGTCAATCTTCTTAGACCCTCCAGCCATTGGTTACAGGTGCAAATGCTAGCTATATATCAACATCTTCAGGGACTAAGACAGGGCCATACAAGGACTGCCATTAACCCAGAGTCACGACTCCCCACAGGTACTCTAGTGACACAGAGCCTCCATACACCCTGAGGCAGAGCACATCCCCTTGAACCAGAAAAGGTGACCAGAGATGTCATCAGCTTTCAGAAAGGCACATTAACTCTTAAAGACAACAGATGAGATTAGAAGCAGATGAGATTAAAAGCCTTGCCAATAGCATGTGGCTATACGTTGGACTCCTGAGTGATTCTATAATGGAGCACTTCTTAATTCCTGCTTAACTTTTCTTTTTGTCAATTGAGTTTTAATTAAAATTCCCTTTTATTTGTGATAGACTCATTTTACTTTTCTATTGCCCTTACCTTCACACTGTTTCCTCAGTACCTTTTGTATCCTCTCATTTTCTAGTTCCACTCCATTTTTCTTTTCCCATCCTGTTTTACTGCTTTACCCTTGCATTTCTTGCAGTTCCCACCTTTCCTATGTGCCTTCCCATTTGATTCGTCCTTTAGTTCCTTTTCTCCTTCAGTTTTCCTATTTTCTAGAATAATTAATTTCCTCCACCCTTTCCCTCCAGTCAATTTATTTGATCAGACTTAAGGTATGCAGCAGTGTGCTCACTGGTGACTGTAAAGGTGAAAAATAAACTCCAGATTCTCTCAACACCTGCAGTCAGCAAAAAGGAACAGTATTATTAGTCTGATCACACACAACTTCAGACTTGTTTGGACTATGTGAAGGTTTTGATATGTTTTTTGAGTTTGGTTTTAGCTTTGTTTTTCTTCCAACAGTAGAAACATATGTGGTTTATCAACCCTTACTTTTGTTCAAGCATAGCCTGAAAAAAACTGAGATAACCCCCAAAGTCTCTGATGTCACATTATTTTCCACATACTTTACCCAGTACCTGTGAGCCTAAAATCCAATCAATCTCATTCTGAATTGCACAAAGCTCTTCCCAGCTCCTTAAAGATCAAAGTAGGACTGTCATTTGTCTCATTTTGCCCCACATTGCCATTAAGTATTTAAGAGAAATGCTTCATTTTGCCTTAACAAAGTGTTTCTGTACTGCAGAACAGAACACCACCTTGTGACAAACCCCCATCAGTTTTCAAAGTCTGCAATATTAGAATGGGAGATGCCACCTAATACTCATTGTTTGCCATGATGTTCAAAGATTTTTAACACCTTAGGTCTTCAGGAGGAACAAGAAATACATCTCTACATATTAGAAATCTGAACTAATTAAAAAAGCAATCATTATTGAGATTGTTTGAAAAATTATTATAAGGTCACTTAACAGCATGATGGTGAAGAAGTATTTGCAAAATGATAGGGTGTGCGCATATTTTGTCAACAGTAAGTGGTTGCCTAAAAGATCTATAAAAATCCTTTCTTAGGTTTTTTTTGTGCAAAGAACTTTTATATTTTGTATAGCTCTGCCCACTCCACAGCCTGACATTTAATTATGAATTCTCACAAAACCTTTTCTTCTATGTAAAAAGTTCCTTTTGTACAAGGGCTTTGACAAAAGGACAGAAGATCCCATGATTTTGCCTGTCTTTTATTATATCATGAGCTAGTACAAGCAAACCTTGTCATTTGTCAGGATAAACTCCTCTATAATACTGCTACTGCCGGAAATCCTGCTATCCAGGCATCCCACAGACCTCTCAAGCCTCCTGACAATATATTGTCATCAAGTTGACCTTGACAGACAACTTTTGTTTCCTTTCGGAATCCTAAAGAGTAATTTTGCTACTGATGTTCCTGTTTATAGAGATTTTTAATCTTAAAAATGAAGTAAAAGATTTCTTATTACAAAGATTACCAAGAGCCTACACCTGCCAGACAATCTCATACATATATCTGCTCATCATTTATAAAAGTAATGTCACAGTAATGAGAGAAATAACAGTTGAAAATTAACACTTGCAATTTTAAGATTTATATTTTTCTTCAATACCAATGCTAGTGATCTAGAAGCCTTATAAAAAAACCCAAATACTTCTGCCAAAATGAAGTGCACAGTTACTTGAAATATGATGCTCTTTCAATGATCTGAGAAATGTTCTCATTGTGGATTCACTTCGGAGATATTTTTGCTTTTTGTTTGCCAAATCCTTACAGTGAAGTTGCTACCAAAATTATTGCCTTTGTGCTTGGGAAATTTTTATGAACCAAAAGGTCTAGTATTAGGATACTGCATCTATAAATCTCAGTTCTGAAAAATGTAATCACGGTCTTATTTGGTGATGTCACAAAACAATTACTTGCACCTACATCAGTTTTAATTTACATTCATAAGTTCACTGCACCTTAAACCCTCTACGGTTTGAGGAGCTATTTAGATGAACTACATTTTGGCTAGTATAGAAGTTTACTGTAAAACTGATCTGTTTCCATGTGCCAGTATTTGCCTCTATTTACTATCCTTATTGATTAATAAATGACAGCTGACTAAGTCAAATCTTTAGTGTTACCTTGTAATTGTCTAGTTGCTTTCTTGGATATTCCATCTTCTCTGCAAAGCCAGAGACAGCTGTAGAACAAGTTAAATGGAAGAATTCACAATCCCAGTTAGGTCCCAACTTCAGGCTATCTTGCACATAGAAATGTTTTCTTTATATGTACCCATACATGTGCATTTTGGAAGACTGGTGGCTTCCTTACGGAAATTCTACTACAAGCATAAATAGTAAATAGTGTGGCAAATTAAATGCAGATGACTTTAAAAATGATCAATAAAGCAGGTTGTGGCACTTCAGTTTCACATGCTCAAATTTTATTGAGCACTCCAATTTACGTGTTGTCATCATTAGAGTTAATATTTACATGCTCCAATCACACTAAACGAGTAGGTCCTTAATTTCAGTGATTTTTTTCAGCAGTTGCTCGAATTTCTGCCTCTTCACTTGTAGCTGGCAGTTGTTTTCTTTTTGCTACCGAGATATCATCCAGCTGGGGAGGTGTACATACACCTCTTCCATATCACTGATATGCAATAAATGTTCTTAACTCCCTGAACTTTCTTGTTCTGTTTCACTCAGAGAAGTAAAAATATAAGGAATTAATAATATGAGCATGCTAATAACCAGCAACAAAACTACACAGCCTGAGATGTAAAAATGAAAGCAATATATGAAATGGAGTGGATATTTCATAAAAAATGAGATTAAGATTACCACCTATTGAGATCACTATCATATAAAAGACACAGACAACATGATATTAATATCTGCAGAAATTAAGCGCATATCTGTTTACTTCATTTATGCCTCATCTATGCTAAAGCCTCCAGCTACCAAAAATAGCATACTTGTATCCGAGCAACATCATAGATGACAACAGCAGTAATAGCACTACTATGTTATATACATTCCTATACACAACCCTCATCTTAAATTAGTGCACCTTATCCTCGTTGAGACAGCTTGTTCCATCCCATTTCTGTGACTGGATTCACTAGGGCAGACCCTTGCACACATTACAAACTCCCCTCAGAAATGCTCAGTGTTAAAAAGCCCTTAACACACTGCTCGTTATACAGCACATTCCAAAAGTAGTAAGAACAGTGCGTGATGATTACAGCAAATTTTATGAGAGAGTAAAATAGACAAACAGAAAATGTAAAGACAGCAATTTATGGGGTAGATGAGAATGCACAGCTCTCATTCTGCCACCATGTTTAATGCAATTGATTTCCAGGACAGAACTCTAGTGTCAACCAGCTTATCTCAGCACTTTGTTGACAGCCTGCTCATGAACAAAAGCTTTGGTGCCTGTTTGAGGACAAATCCATCCAGTCATTTTCCCAGCATGGGAGCTGGGCTTTTTGACAGCCAACACTGAAGAGGGAACAGAGAAACCTGAACATAAATGCAGTTCTGAAATACCAGGTTCTGACTGCTGAGATCACCAACACAACCTCTGGTCGAAAGGTCCTGGATAATTCTCCAAGAGAGGAGATCCACTCCAAAGCCTCACATGCCAGCTCAGTTCTGCCTCCAGAGGCAGCCTGCATCAAATCTTCCACAAACATACTTTCATAGTCTGTGCAGGCTGAAGGAGACAGGATCTGTTTTTACATAAACAGACAAGTACGATATTCCTAGAAAGCCAGTTTTTCAACTTACTGTGCATCTGCTTCAGAACTCCCTGAGAATACTACTATCACAAAAGGAAGCTCTTCCCTCATTCACAGAAATAATTAAGTAGCACCATCCCTTTTTTAATGGAAAATAATCATTAATTCCATGTCTTTGTTATATAGCAAAATCTAACACTTGTGGCACTCAAAAGACAAGCTGACAAAGCCTAGCACCAAGTACAACAGATTTTGACCCAACAGTATTTTATACTACTGTCAAACAGCACTGCAGGCACTGTGCATTATTCTGGCTGACCCCAAGCACAGAGAAGCTGCTGAGCTCCCAGCACGGGATGCTGCTGGGGCAGAAACAGAAACCATCTCCAACAAAGCCATCAAGTAGGGACAAGGAACTTCTTCACAGCAAAAATGTCAATAGGTGGGAGGTGAGGCAAAGGGAGGGTCAAACACAACTGAGGGCCTGTTAGGAGCTCAGCAGGTCTCTGCAGCCATAATGCTGAGGTAAACCATTTCCTTCCAAGGGCTCTATGCTCAGGCATAGAGGTAGCTTCAGTCTAGGTAAAAGTAATAAGATTTTAACACTCAGCAGTTAAAAAGCTTTACCACTGCCAGCAGTGAAAAAGTTCTTTCCCGTCACCAGATAGGTTGCAATTTAGCAACTGAAGGGAAAACCCATTTGTTGAACCGTTAATTTGTTCTCCTGGGGCTGAAAGTCATCTCAGAAGTAGCTCTTTGTTTTGGAAACAAAACCACCAGCAGCAACAGGGGGGTGAAGTACCCAGGGACCTGCTGGTCCTGGAACAGCATTAACCTGGACACTGTCAGTACATGCCAACACTTCATTAAAACAATGCCGACATGTTTCTCCATTCTTAATAATCTTAAAAAAATAAAAGATGAGATGTTATCCCGGAGTTTAAAAATTTGCTGAAGCAGACCCAGAGCAATGCACCAGCATGATCCACCCAACTTGAAGCAACTATTTGCCCTGTTTTTACCTTTACAAGAGAAAAAAAAAGTATAGGGAAAGGCATAAAACCAAACAGGCCATCTTTTCCCTCCTACCTCAGCTTCTCCCCACACAACCATGACTGGCACACCTGGGGCAGCACTCGCAGCAGGATATTAAAGCAGCACTTTTCCTCCCCATAGGTGCTTCATATTACTACTCTTACTATTCTGTTACACATTTCCATGTATAAATCTACATTAAAAACCCACTCTCTGCAGCACTTAGGCACAGCCTCCAAGTACAAGCAGCTGACAGGGCCGCTGCCACCCTGGGAACTGCACCGGGCCCCCAGCGCCGCTGCCTCATCCCTGGACGTGAGGTGGGCGGCAATGAGGGCCCTGCGCAGGGGGAACCCTCCTCTGCTACCGACTGCTGCTTCCAGACGTTTGTAACTTGGCTGGAAAAATTTGTTCCTGACAAAAGCGCAGCGCAGAAGGGTCCGGCTGTGTTGATTTTTCCCCCTCTTGGTGTTGCTTACAAGCCATAATTAATACAAAACTTATTGCTAAGGAATGTGAAAAACAGAGCAGAAGTCCGCTCACCCTGAAAATTATTAGGCTGTGAAACCTTAAATTTGATAAACTGCTAATTCATGCTATTTAACTGCTCTTTATAATCCAAGTAGCAGTGTAAATAAGAAAGATAATAAAATCTAATGAGAGATTAATGTCTGGCTGAAGCTGTAATTCCTTTTCAAAGAAATATAATCAACAGATTTATGACGTAGAGTGGAGGAGCTATCACAACTTAATGGATAATGGAGTATGGGCCAAATCCTGCTCCTGGTTGTACTAAACACATTTTATTTCTAGATACAGAGTAGAAGTTGTACATAGTTTTAATGTATTCATTTTTCCAGTAGTATTCCTTGGCCTGTAGGAGAGATATGCAAAGCTGTGTGGTTACTAAAACACTTTGCTGAAATAAGCTATATTGGGAACATAAATTTAAGTAGGAAGAAATTGGAAATAAGTATTTGCATCACTTAACTGTAGTTGTCCATAAAGCAATCAAAAATTGATGTGGTAAAAAAAGCAGGAGTGCTGCAACGAGGAGAGGGACTGAGGACAGCCAAGCCTCCGGTGCAGCCCCACATCCGCCACAGGCCAGGCCATGGCCGCCATCTTGGGGCCTGGTGAGGGAGAAGGGCTCCCACCTCCCCGGGTCCCAAGGCAGGGCCAGGAGCACCTGTGAGGAGTCAGTTTGGGGAAATTTTACATCGCCTTGGAGTAAGTGGAAACCCTTTATCTACAGATAATCCACCTCCCAGCAGGAGGTCACAGTCTCCTGGATGACTAGTTAAATGAGGTGCCGATAATCAAACACAGGACTCGTACTGTGGGTGTCACTGCGCAATGATTCACATCACCAAGGGATGTAAAAACCAAAGTGATCAGTTGTTTTTAGGCTAATGCCAGAAGTCCACACAAAAATAAGAGTAATATTTAAAAGCATGTATTTGAGGAGAAATTAGACAAATATCAGAAATATCAAAATCTGGTGGGAGGTTTTATGACTGGAGTGTTTAAAGTCTCTAAATAGATCCAGTCAGGAAGAACAGCGTGCCTAGCAAGCGCTGGGGAGAGAAAATTATTCACACATTATTCACACATCAGACATCCAAGCCCTGGAATGGATTAAAGTCCTATCTGACAGCAGCAATCATTAACGTTTGTCACAGAGTACCATATTAGATGAAAGAGCAGGATTTAACATGTATGATAAAGAAGAAAAACGCATTATCCAAGGTGACATCAGTCTGGAGGACATACGCTAGTTATCTTACACTGTCATTACTAAAATGTCTCTAAAGAAAGTGTAAATGATCAGAGCTTGATTATATTTGTAGTGTACAGACAGATCGTTCCCAACAAGACATATCCATAAACAAAGGATAACTGGACTTTTTAATTATTCCAGGGGAAAAAAATCCAACAAACTACTCCATTATTACAAAATTATTTTTTACTTAAAAAGCCATGCTGAATAAAAGGAAAAGTGAAAGCTGTACTACAAAAAGTCTGTCTAAAAGTGCAAGAAAAAAATTCTGATTGCACTGCATAAAAATTTAATTTTAAAAGGACTGGAAAGGACTGACAGAAACAACTGTCGCAAATAGTGAGGCAAAATAATAAAGAAATTGAATCTATCAGTGAAGCATACATCCATTTTAAAAATATCAATATAGACGCATGAAAATTATTATCCAGTAAGCATTCCTGTTTCTATCTAGGAAAACAGGAGATATGCAGATATGCTACGCAGTTAATTTAGTGGGAGCTTTATCCTTACAGCAATTACAGAAAACCTGTCATCTACTAATGGTGGATTTTGAAAATGAGCAAAATCTTTCATCCAGTTCTTCTACAAGAATTAGCTGATTTAAATACATCTTGGTATACTGCAGAAATTCAAGAAAACTAATAAAGGACACGCTTTGGGTAATAAATGTGAAGTGCAAACCAAGTGAATTCTGTACCTGCAACTCATTAGGTTGGTTTTGATCCCAAGCAAAACAGCAAGCAGCTGCCAAGTGAGCAAAGAAATAAGGAATTGAAGGAAAAAAAAAAAATCATGTCNGATTGAAGGAAAAAAAAATCATGTCATTCACCTTGGTTTTATAAACATGTTAAGTCTTCTGAAAAAAATTTGCTTCCAGCTTTAGTTGACAAAAATAAAAATCTCTCTGCAAGAACCCTAATGTTGAAGCACACAATGTTCTAATAAAAAAAATAGCACTACACAGAATTGAAGTGGCACATTTAAATGTGCTAAATGTGCACATTACTATGCTAGGCTGACAACTCTAAAAGTTATCGTTAGATATTCATTGCTCACTAGAGGTGCTGGTGCTCCGGGCCTTTGAACATCTGGTTTTGGCCCTATACAATTCCATAGTACCTTTACCAGCAATTTAGGAAAAACATACGGTCATATAGCTTTATATATAATGTTTTGCAGAGCTGTGAACACAAAAAGCCTTTATAGAGCGGAATCTTGACTGGGGTCTTCTATGCTGGAAAGCTCGGAAAAGGCCATATAAAAGGATAATCAACTCAACTTTTCTATGACAGCTAACATATATCCTGGTTGCATAAACAAGTATCAAGTAGTCATAGCTAACTGGTATTATGTTTTTATGAAATTTTAATGATGCTATACTTCAAGTACTCTCCAGTTCTTGAATAGGTACTTTTAAAGACTTTTTTAAATACAGAGAGGGTTCCAAAAATGAACCATAAAATAACCATATCTCAGTTCGGTTCCTTCCCCTTCTCTGAATGAAGAATTTGTTTCTAGAAACTGACAAACCATCTTTTCCAAAGAAAAAAAATATTCTTAACTCTGAGACACTTCTAAAGAGCAAATATTTTGCCTTCGAAATACACCTCATTGCACCAGATGGTGTGTGTATATATATATTTTTACATGTTCCTGTGGATGAATACTCCCACATATTCCTTGCAATAGCACCTTCATCACAGTTCAAATCAAGATTCAAAGACACACAATTGCAAACTTAGTCATGCAAAAGAGTAGCAAAGTGGAGTAAGGAGGAACAAAGAACACTATTCAGCTGCATAAAACTCTTGTGCTTGTTAACATCCCTAGAAGCACTACTATTTAGTACTTAACACTTTTACCAAGACCTAGAAAACATACAAAAATCTAGCATACCAAATACAGGGAAGTTTTAAAGTTGTACAAATTTATCCAACAGACTGGAAAGACTCCTTGTTAGTTCATGCTTTATTAATACGTTTAATGCCCCCAATTCTTTAAGGAATAAAGCACAAGCTTCTTATTGCTATGTTCTGGGTCACCCACAGCTTCACTGCCACTTACATACCTACTGCAGATTGTGGTTCACTTATCACTTGTGCAGGTGTAACACCAATAACCTTAGCGGATTTCTGCCTAGTTTACAACACAGACTAGGAGAAGAGCAAGCCTTATGGTGAGATTTTCAGCTGATCACAATGAAGCTCAATTATTCTGCATGGAGCCACACTGATTTCTTAGCAGAGAAATCTTGACCCATCTCCTTCACTCAGCAACAATGCCAAGTTTAATCTCTATACATTTTTCCTTGAAGTTTCTGCAAATTAAATATTTTGCTGGTTCAGTAACTCCTCCATCATGTCAATCCTACCTTAATTTTTTTCTTATCCATTTGTAAAACTTAGTGTAAAAGCTATCTTAGAATAAACATGTCTTTGATGTAAATTGAACTTAAAAATTAAAACTAAATCTTGGGCAGCAGCAGACCTAAAATACTGACCTAACCTACAGCCAATACTATCTTCCTTCATAGATAGCAAAGTTGTCAGCACAAAGTAATCATTCAATTGCATAAAACAAAGTTTGGTCACATCATACCTGACAATCTTGCCCTACAGAACTAGAAGAAATTTTCTCTGAGCCTAACACACCAGACTGCCAGTCCTTAGCAATATTATTCAGGAAATGGCCAAAGAAACACATTCATTGCTTTCAATACTGCTTACCAGTTCTTTGCTATTTAATCAGATTATTCATCTCACAGCATAATACCTCCTAGTCTCTCTCTCAAATACAGATAAATGCATAAAATCCACACAGAGAACTGAGTGCATAAGCTAGCACGCAGAACTCTATATACTTCTGCCACGGCCACTAGAAGTAGATCAAAAAATGACAGTAAAGGAGAAAGAGTCCAGTATTTTTTGTTCTCTGAATATGGGTCAGGTAGCTGCTTATAGCTTTTCAGATTCTCAGGAAGAATTTCTACTGCTTTGAGTGCTGCCATAAGGTTAATTTAGTAAGGATCAACTGGAAAATAGGAATGATTAACAGAAAACTGCCATAGTTAAATTCTTACCCATCATCTTTCATTTCTATAAATACATTTCTACAAACTTGTACTAAATAATAAAGGATCATCATCAGGGGAAAGGAAAAATTTCTCCCATCACTATACATTTTTCTTTTCAGTAACTTCTTGAACTGAAGGCCCAGATATAATCTCTACTTTCATCTCTCCTTGTTTAGTTTGTGCTGCAACAGTAGTGCTGTTTCAAGACTCTTAAGGTTTTTTATTTAACTATCAAAGGATGTAGAAAAGCACGACATCACAGAATGTAGAACAAGGAAAAAAAAGCTTTGAAATTGTTATTTCTTTAAGAAGGCTGCCGAGTAATAATGCTGGTGAAATTATGCAAGGAACACTGCATTCTCCCACAGACACACATTTAATATCTCCTGAGATTTGGTGTATTACATAGTCGAATGGAAAATGTGAAGATTCTTTTATAAGATTTCTTTGTAAAAATGCTCCTGGAGATAGTAACAGTGCCAGAGAGAAGAATTTAGTCACAGATAATTTTTTCATATATATAACATCAGTACTCAAATGGAAGTAGGTTTGCAAAAGATAAAAAAAATAAAATAAATCACCCCCCTCAAAAAAAAAAAACAAACAACCCTACAAAACACCAGTGACCCAATGATTTGGAATGTATAGTTCCTTTTGAAGTCCCAACTCCCAGCCCCAAAAGGAGCAGTCCTTTTTTGTGCAGTACTTTTCAGACAAGGTGCTGCAAGACTTCATTCAATGCATTTTTTTTCTTTTTCATACATTGCTCTTCTACCATGACGTGAAACATTTTTGCTGAAGCATTTCATATAGATGTTCAGTATACAAAACTCCCTCTCATCCAAATGAAATGTTGAACTACAATGGCAGATTGAAGCAGAGTATCTATTTAGTTGATTTTTCCTCGGTGACTGAATATATTTTGTTTTGGTGTGTCTTCTCCCATCTCTCCAAGACATGCAACACACACATCTTAGATCTTAATAGAATATTCACTGAATAGTGATGTAGACAGGAGTCTGAAGAAGAAAGCTGTGTAAATCTGAACTAAGAGACTATGAAGCTTTACTGAAGGTCCATATCAGTATTTTTTCTCTGCATGTGAGCTGAGGCCTTGTTGCCTCTTCAAAGGACCCCACACAAACTTGAACAATATTTCACAGAGATCCGAGTGACTTTAAGAAGACACTGAACTGCGGACACTCTCTTCTTTAAGAGAAGCATTTTTAAAATATCCTACCCGTTCCCAAAGGCATGCAGCATAAAGCAGTATACTGATCAATGAAAACTCTGCTCTTGAAAAATTTAATGGCAAGATAGAAACAAACCATGAGTGTTCTGACATGAACAACAACACAGAGCAAGAAAGTTTACAACAGCTTTTGGAGGAGAAGAGAACAGCAAAATGTAAGGAAGGAGAAGAAAGAGGAAGTGAGGGTTTCCAGGGACCATGCTGTGGTTGAATCACACTGATAATTTATTTGAAAAGAAGGGGGGTGGGAAGAAGAACAGTAAAGGAAATCACAGCGCTGTGGAAGAAAATGGCAAACTTCCACTGACTTTAACAGGCAGGCATTCAACACAAGCAAGCTGAACAAACCCTTTAAACTGAATTTACATCCGTGCTGCAGCAGTTACTCAAAAAAAAAAGAACTTGTTTTTCATGAGAAGGAAGTCCAAGATAAATATAGTTCCATTTTGCTCATATTTATTAAACACTAACAACATGATTCACAACACAGTTGAAAAGTCCCTAATAAGAGCTATAAAACTCTCATACAGAGCAGGACTTGGGTAATCATCATTAGCAGTAGATACTCAGAAAAATATGAAGTATAATGCTACTAGTAGAATAGGACTGATGCAAACAAAAAGTGTGGCAAGGTGTGAAGTGTTAGTTGGGTAATGTTGGTGCAAGTAAAGACACTGTACAAATTAAA